>VDFB02193867.1:211524872-211702667 GCA_007258455.2 Sequoia sempervirens | reverse complement strand
TTTTATTAATTAGTTGAATTTTGCATGATTAATGCTTCTAATATTAGAACATGTATCATTCATTCCTATGAGGACACTTATCATGTTCTAATATAACCCTAATCTAGGGTTAACTTTTATCCTTTTCGTAAGGATTGCTTCATTGTAATTATTTATCAATTTATGTACAACAACATATTCACGACAGTTATTCAAATAATGAAAATTGGTGTTTTCATCATATTTGAGTTGTGAAATATCTTGCTTATTTCTTCATAGTGTGATAGGTTTATAGTTCGCGAGGTGATTCAGCTGGATCTATGGGAATTAGATGTCAACTCTAATGTAGTATCACAGTTGATTATTTCCATCCTTGCCAAGTTGGGCCCTGATTATTCAGTATTTGTTTCTACTTTCTATGCTACACGAGATGCACTTGGCATGAGATTTACCATTCCTTCACTTGATGATTTTGCTTCTTCTCTCACTCAAGAGCAAGCAAAATTGGTTCAGATGGGTACTCTAAAGTCTTCCACTTCACAGGCTCTAGTTTCCATTCAGAGTTTTAAGGAGAAGGCTTCACCTAGCAAAGAAAAGAAACAAAAAAACAAACATGGGAAAGAAAAAGAATCATCTTCACATGCATCTTCTGAGTACACACCCTCTTCCAAAGGGGGATCATCTAGGAATAAGAGACCGACTTGTTCTTATTGTCAAAAGCAGGGACATGATGAGCATTATTGTTATGCTAAGCAGATTGATCATTTGACACATATTCTACAACAGAACAATATACAATTGCCATCTTCTATGTCTCACGGTCCATCACCTTCTTCCACATCACCATCACCATCACCAATACCATCTACACATATAGGTACAATAGGTATTGCTAATGGATCCGATAAGATGAAAGGCCATGCCTTACATGCATCTGTAGGTCTTCAGTCAGACAGATGGTTGCTTGATTCAGGAGCTTCCCATCATATGGAATCTTCACAGGATATGTTTTCTACATTTGGTGCAAGCACCACACCACACATTCTACTGGGTAACAACACATGTCAGTGTTAGTGGGAAGGCAATAGCTGCCATTGATGATGGTATCTTTCAGGAGGTACTATCTATTCCATCTTTGAAAACCAACCTAGTGGATCAGGGAAGACAGTGGATTTTTCTCCTGACTCAGTTCTCATCAGGGATTTGCACACTAGGCAAATTGTGGCAGTTGGCACTGTTGATCACTTCTAGGCTTTATGACTTTTCTCATTTTGCTTCTGAGGATCCACCATTACCTATACTTGTTATTCACTCTCCACCATCGAGAGTACATATGGAGAAGAAGTCTGGTCACTTGAACTTGTGTGTGCATTCATCCACCATAGTTTCATAGACTCCTTCAAAGCTTCTTTCTCCTCCTCCTACTTATTCATAGATCATACCTATTGAGTAGGACACTGGTCATTCATTCTCTATATTTTCCGATGACTACTTTCCAGATATTGCATAACCATTTGTTGAGTCACACATTGCAGTTATTCATACCAGTCATTTCCCACCATTATTTGTGCCTTCAGAGGTTGCATATCAAGAGTCTTCATATTTTTTTGGCCTTGGCATCATTTATCTTGGTTCAGATATAGAGATTCAACAACATCCTTTCAGGACATCCATCTTCAAGGTTCTTGGTCCTTCACTCTACACCAAGGTTCTTCAACATCATCCTTTGGATTTATTTCTTCCCAAGGGGAGGAAAAATGTTTGACATTCTTGGATCATTTTCTACATCCTACATCGAGCTTACACCATTGCGACAGGAGTTTCTTCATTGTGGGGGGCCTTCTACTCTCCTATTCTTTCTCCTATGGAGATTCTTGTATATGTATTGATGAGATAGAAGTTGTCTTTGGGGGGTATCATGTAACCCACCTTCTATTCTTCTCTCACTCTCATTAGTGCATTACATTATTTTATTTTCTCTCTTTTTGGAGGGGAGTTTTATTCCCATGAGGTTTTCTCCCTTTCTCCTCTTTTACGATAGATTAGCTTGTTGTACATGGGTTCCTCATCAACTGTTAGGGCGGGACCCATTCATGCATCCATTCAAGTATTTCTTTATCATAGTTTAGTTTCTCCCTAGTTCATCTTAAGGGGGGGTGTTAGAGTAATAAAGTCATCACCTAATTAATTAATTAACCATTAATTAATTGGGTCACTTTATGCTTTATTACACTTAAGCTAAACTTAAGAGTGCTTTTAATTCATTATTTTATTTTATTAATTAGTTGCATTTTGCATGATTAAATCTTCTAATATTAGAACATGTCTCATTCATTCCTATGAGGACACTTGTCATGTTCTAATATAACCCTAATCTAGGGTTAGCTTTTATCCTTTTCATAAGGATTGTTTCATTGTAATTATTTATCAATTTTGTACAGCAGCACATTCACGACAGTTGTTCAAATAATGCAAATTGGTGTTTTCATTAGATTTGAGTTGTACGGAAATCATATATTGCTTATTTCTTCATAGTGTATAGGTTTATTGTTGCGGGTGATTCATGGAGCTGTGGGAGTAGATACATCAACTCTAATAAAGCAAAGGAGTCATGTTTTGAACAAGTCTTGTTTTGGCGGAGCCTTGTATTTGGTTTTGGAATTTTATATTGTGAGTAATCCTCAGTGATTTTTCCTGATTGGTTTTTCCACGTAAATATGGTGTTATTGTGTGTATGGTTTTGCTTCTTTCAGTTTTTGTTTCTACACTTAATGATTAATCACATTAGCAAAGTAAAGGATTTATGAATGGCTATTGATCTAACATATGGTAGAAGTTTTAAAGGTTAAAATTACTACAACTGATTCACCTCTCAATTGTCTTGTTCAACAAGAAGTATATGGGGAAGGAGAGAGAGGTAGAGAGAGATAGGGGAAGGAGGGACAAAGGGAGGGAGAGGTAGGTTAGGAGGGATGGTGGGAGAGGAGACATAGAGAGAATTAGAGAGGTATGGGGAGGGAGAGTAGAGAGGTAGGGTGGGAGGGTAGAGGGAGGTGAGAGAGAAGGAAAGAGAGGGAAGGAGGCAGGGTAGGGAAAGGTAGGTAGAGAGAGGTAAGGTGGAAGAAATAAATAAAGAGGTATGTAGCTCGAGAGTAAGGGGGGATAAAGAGAAGTAGAGAAGGGGAGCTAAAGGTAGAGAGAGGGAGGAAGGTAGAAGGGAGGGAGAGGTAGGTAGAGAGATAGGGTGGGAGGGATTGAGAGAAATATGTGTAGAGAGGGAGAGGGTGAGTGGAAATAAAAAAGTAGAGAGGGAAGGTGAGAGAGAGAGAGATGTATATATTGCTCTTAGCTCTCCTAGTTTTATTATAATAAATATGATATTTAAAACTCCCTTCAACAATCCATCAAATAGTTTTTTATAATATATTATATTATTATATATAATATTATATATAAAATTTATATTAAATATAATGTATTAATATATCATAGTATATATTAATTTATCATAAATTATATTATATATTAATATTAATATTACATGTTAAATTTTAATCTATAGTGAACACAAAAAATCATTCTTAAGTAAAAGAGATGGATATTTTTTTCTATTGGATATCTGTTATTAACACATATCCATGTTTTCTGACATTTGTTTTCCTCAGTTATTGCCTCGGGATTGCTTTGAGATTTCGCTTGGGGGTGTCCAACCTGAAAAGTCAATTTCCCTAACATGTTTAGAAGGGTTGCAGTGGTTTTTCATACTTCACCCTTCATTTTGATGACTTTTTTTAATCCAAATTTGATGAAACAAAAAGGGTTTATTCAATAAATTGTCAACATTATACCAATATAAGATATGCTTCATTTTGAATTTAATAAATAATTATTATTGATTTTCTACATGCACTGTGTAAAGTCCTGATTGATAGGCTAACAGAAAAGATCTATAACTTCTAAATGGTTACACATTTTTCGAATCCGAAAGATGTGTCACACTCTAAGCTTCACAAACTATAGCTTAAAAAAATTTCATAATTTTTTTACCAAGTTAGAATCCAAGCATGTGTCCTCTACTTATATTGAAAGATTCAAAAAAATAATTTATTTTTGCTCATACTTAAGGTGACCAGACAAACACCTTTTTATTTTTAAAAAAATTTATAGTGTTATTGCATTGAAATTTCAAATTTTCACCAATTAAAATTATTATTTTCCAAAAAAGTGTAGTAGCCTACAAACTAAATTCAATTTTCCGCAAATTCTATTTCTACACATTTTTCCAATATGTGTTAATAACTTATTCAAATTCTTGTGTGAAGTTGCTTAAGTCTATTTTTTGTATTTTCATTGCCACTTAAGGGCCGTGTGTGGCCCATCATGATCTTGCAAATGCCCTATCCCAATGTCTCATACAAAATGTGAGTGTCCCTAAGAATTCCCAACCCATGTGTTATCCACATCTCTAAGACGCACCACAAATAAACATTTGTTTTTACAAATTGTTAGCATTATTATTCTTACTATGCAAGATGTGCAACACACCTTTCCCAATAATCATTAATATCCAATGTATAGTGAATGTTGAATATAAATGTTTCCCTTTGAATAATTAATTAATAAGCAATAGTTTAAATTGTTAATCATGATATTAGAAAATAAATTATTTTATCCCTAACTCCCTTTTGTTATCATGTTTTCATTGAGTATAAAAAGGAACTATTGCATATGAGTCATAATTAGCTATCTATACTAGTTACATATAGGGTTTTCTATCTAAGTGAAAGTTACTCTTATATGTATGTAAGAAGAGAAAATGAAATGTTGATTTAGTGTATGATATTATGTCTTGGATGTCATGGATTGAATTCCATATGCTTCCACAGTGATTGTGTAATATGTTTATCCTTCTTTAATATGTATACTTATGATAACTAATTTACAATGGTATTAAGAAAATATCACATATTGTGGATTAAATCGAGTTAGATAATTTTATTACTTTCTCTTATGCTTGATTTAGGATGGTTTTGTGAAAGAACACTATCTAATTGGTTTAATATGCATTATTACTCTCTCCTATTCATGTCTTATTTGATTTTTAAAAGGTAAAGAGAACAACTAGAATATGTAGTTTCTTCCCTCTTCTCATTAATGTTATCACTATTGCGAAGAAGATAATGAATTAACATTGTGTATCTTGTAATGATCTCTCTTATGCTAGGTCATTGAAACAATTAATTGATGAATGAATCTAATGATAAAATATGAGTGATATACTTGATGTTTTATAGTATGTACATAGAAAAATAAATTCATGTCTTCCATCTTATCAAATCTATTGCATCTATTCATCTTGTTCATTGATTTAAAGTGGACCATATTGTGCATCATTTCTTGAGTTAAGTCTTTCACTTGTATTTGTGTGAGTGTGTTGTACTAGTATGTGTACCACCCTTTCATGGATTGAGGTGATTTCACATCTTTACTTTTTTGTATTTACACATTTCTTCTATGTGTGTAGAGTGTGAATATATAGTGTTGCCATCATGAATGACAACACTAGTGTGCTAGCATGCATCACTTCAATATTAAGGGTGTATTTGTGACCACAAAATCATTTGTTAGATGTGTTTTTACTTGTTAAGGTTCTTACTAAAATTTTAGCATTACAACCTAAATCAATTCCATGGTCATTGACTTGAACTAGAGTAGCAAGCAATAAATTTGAGAATGGGGATCAATTTCAAAGGATAAGTGATGATGGGCTTGGGAGAAGATAACATCATTTAGTAACTTCAATGTGTAATAGACACCATCTTATACACTACTCAAACCAAACATAAAAGAAAAAGATAGAGATATACAATTTTCACCATTACACCCCTACAACAAAAAATAACAACCATCCTTTTTCTAATACTAATAATTAAAGTACACACAAAGGTCAATGGACCCCTGGTTTGCAGGTAAAGTTGAATGGTTCTGAATGAGCCTACCAAGGATCAAGTCTTGTTGAGTGCAATACCTTGACACCATGAGGGATGAGGCCAGTATTGTTCCTTTGGCAACTTAGGCAAAATAGATACCCCTCAATCCTGGATTCTCTACCAAAAAGATTTTAGCCTAAAACTTGTGCTTCTATATCGAGTATCAAAATGATCTTGTAAATGATATAAAATCTTTCATTAAGAAAAACCACACAAAAAACAAGACAAAACAATCAATACAATAAAATTAATAATGAATATAAAACCAAAAATTAACTTTCAAAAATCAAGAACCTTCAACGTAGAAGGGGAAGGTCTAAGTGATTAGGCAAAGTAGGCTAAAGTTTAAGTCCTAAACTACTTTGACTTAAGAAGTTCAAAGTCCTCTTTCATGTTATCTATTAATATTCCAACTCTTAACCTTCCACCATAAAACACATAACCTAAAATCCATTGGTTGTCTACCACATCCCACCTATAAATGTCCCAAATATTACAAATTTTCTAGGTCGTGTTGGACTTGTTGGACTTCTCATAAAATTTAGTGAGAAATATGAGGAGAAGTTTATTCGAAAGCCTTGAGTGGGGACCACTGTCTTGGACCTTGGTTGCAACACCTAACATTGTTTTTGCTTCCATCATTATTTACTTCACGAGAATTTCCTTCTAGAGCCTTTCCTTCTCTATATAAATGGTGCAGCAGCAGGAATAT
Organism: Sequoia sempervirens; assembly: GCA_007258455.2. Classification (NCBI taxonomy): domain Eukaryota; kingdom Viridiplantae; phylum Streptophyta; class Pinopsida; order Cupressales; family Cupressaceae; genus Sequoia; species Sequoia sempervirens. The sequence goes on along the minus strand of VDFB02193867.1, from coordinate 211,695,986 downwards.
CTTCATAAACAAACAACCATAGAAACACCCATACAGCTTCTCTGCATAATTTTTTTTCTCTCAATTGGGAGCATAGAAGTAATAGAGCTTTTCAATGGCGAAAATCTATGGAAGAAGCCCTTGCAACCTTATCATGTTATGTGCCATTCTTCTTCTTCTACTAACTGCTGCAATGGCTGCCCGCCCATTTAAAAGAGGTCTGTCTGTTCTTACTAATATGACTGAAAGTATATTCCCTACCATTTCCTGACCAAAATAATTACTTGTTTCCATTCAGATTTACTGGACACAGGATCTGCTCAAACCGACATAGAAGACAGCTTGCAGGGATCTTTTCAACAGGGAGTAAGATTCATATACCTTGTCCAACACACAAAATTTCAATTAAATTGTTCATCTTTTGGAGCAATTCTTCATATGATTTTTTGTGCAGAGAGATGTGGGCATATAATTATTTATCTATATATGATTTTTTGAATTGTGGGTATCTCATCTTTTTGGATTTGGTATTGTGGGTATATAAGTTTTTTTGAAGTATCGAATTGTATGCCAATTTTTTTTCTTGAGAATTGAGTTGTGGGTATATGCCAATGTTTATTGCAGGCTCTTGAAGCTGACCAGTTGGAGGAGAGTACAGAGGAATTAAGCTGTGAAGGTCTAGAAGAAGAAGAATGTCTGAACCGTCGGGCTCTGGCTGCTCACACTGATTACATCTATACACAGCACCACAAACACCCATAGAAGCAGCTGCCGTAGTTATGATTAAGTTCTGTGCTGTAATCCCATCAAAAGATGGTTTCAAGGCATGTTAGACTATTTTGGGAGTGTTGTTCATGTGACCTTTGTATTACTATTCTCACCTACCCCACTTATAACCTTTTGTAAAATCATTAAAATGACCAACGAAATAGAAATAAATAATATATAGTTTTACTATTATCATTAAGCTCTGTACTTGTAGATCTCATGGGAAAGGCTTAACCCTGCATGTATGGAAGCTTCCTTGAAGGCTGTTAATTCATGTGTCATTTGTGATTACTATTCTCACATACCCACTTCCATCCTTGTGTGAAATGGTTTAAATAAATAGTTATATATATTTTTATGTTATGTTTCTGTTCTCTTTCAACAAGGGATATGACACTGGTCAATTATTTGATATGAGGAGTCCCTATAGTGCTCTTGCTTCTGTCTCTCTATACACTGACACTTATGATGAACAACCATTTTTTTTGCAATGGAAAGCTTAAGATCTGATGCCTTGTCTTTTCTTATTGTTTATTTGGTTTCCCATGAGAGGGCAGCTTATGGGGAAGCCATCCACTAGGTTCAGGCCTCTACTGGAGGAGGACACGACATGTATAAAGTTGTAAGCCTGTCGGTTATCAATGCATTTAAATGTCCATAGCCACAATAATTTATGCTGCAAGTGGACGAGGCTAGTGCCTTTGCTAGATGTGCATGTTAAATCAGAATATCATGTTATGATCTCTTTCTTAGAGAAAGTGCTGTTGCCATGCTGGCTGAGCTCATTAAAATTTTCACCATACCATATTTATATAGAAAAAACATGCTAAACAAAGTATACAATTGTCATAGCCCATGATATTTCTATTTCAAGAATAAAATGGGTTACCTACCTCTGTCAAAGTTTTCCTTTGGAGCCATTCTTTTAGAAAAGAAATATAACCAAGATTTGTATGAAGGTGATCCTTGGAATGGGGTAAAGCTTATATGGATTGTCCACAATAGTTTAGATGCTCTGTAACCTAGTTCCATCAAAGTGGGGAATCTAGCAATTTAAGTGCTTTCCATCACAATGGAGAATCTTATCATGGATGTATCCAGTCATTTCTGGACACCTTTTGTTAGTACATGCAGAGTCATTTTTTCCCCTATTATACTATGTGCAAGAATATAGAACGTCACCAAGTCAATTATTCTAGGAAAGCTTTTCACATTGTAGAAAAAATTATGCAATATATGATTGGTTTTCCTAAAGATTATCTATCTAATATGTAGATGTAGAATGTTAAATTATTAATTTAGAGAATAGTTGAACGGTTTCTTGTTTATTAATGAAGTTTGGTTTATTAGAAGATTAAGTTTTACCAAATTTATTGGTTAGATATTATGAGGATATATCAATCCGATGTCGAACGAATATGACTAATTTAATGTTGGCCTAACATTACAAGAGATATTGTATTCTACATAAATTTGAGTTACAAATTTGATAACTCAACGCAATTTGATATTGACTAAGATCATATCGCATACAAATTTAGTAAAATAGACACCCCACTACTACAATCTTCAATCCAATTGTAGTAAAATACATTAAAAAAATGGAAAGATCAAAATCTTCGCTAGGGACAAGGCTTACTGCTACGTGTATGATAAAATATTAAATGCATTCTTGCCAAAAGACCATGGCATTATTATATAAAGTTAGAAATCTGTTTTGGTTTTTTCAACATAAATTCTAAGTAATGTACAGTGCCCACAAAATGTCTCTGTATTGTATTCCTCACGACACTGGCACCATGTTGACTAAGATCTTGTGATGGCATTATCTTATATGGACCACAGCTTCGTGGTAGAAACTTGGCATTGACTGCAACTTTTTTAACTTTACTTAATATTATTGTGAGGAGTGCAACGACTTGCGATTGGCTTTACATGGTTTGTGCTCTTGTATGGATGATTCCATGGTGAAAAGCTAATCTTGTGGTCAAGCACTAAGGAGAAAAAGTTAAAATTGGTCCAATTTCTTAAGAATCACATGATTTCTTTAATCATGGTTTCATGATAAAAAGATGTCATCTTGAATTTTTTTGTTTGGAATTTGAAGTTTGTTTTGGAGGACAAACAAATTAGTAAGGTTTAAGAGAAATTGTGATGATTTTATGTGTTTCACGGTCAAATGTTGGGTTTTTAATACAGTTATTGTTATTTTATATTTTTGTATTTTAAATGGTTGTCTATTGGAAATGAGGCATCCCATTTTGAGTTGTCATTTCATGTGCTATGTGTTTGATATCTTAAGTTAATATAAAATATAATTAAATGGAATATCTTGAGGAGATTTTGGACATATTTTATGATAAATTGTATGACGCGTAAGAGAGTAAAGTTGAGGGGAATTACATTAGAATCTTATGACATTGTATGACACATGTTACTAGTATATTTTGAGGAGATTGTGGAGCCGAAAATAGTGTGCCTTTTTTAGAGAATGAGTTATGTTTCATGATGACTTGTGATGCATAAAATAAATCTACTATTTTTTGGTAGATTTGATTCTACATGGTTTGGGGCATTGAATTTTGAGATCTAATTTAGGTACCACATTTGTGGGTGATGTTTGTTCATGATTTTGGATTTCTATTTGTTAGTTACTTGTATTGAATCTTCTATAAATTGGTGTTTGGGAGTTGTAGTCTATGTTATTGTAATAGGTGTAACTTATGAGCTAAAATGTTATTGAAATCACTTGGTAATTGATTGTTGATTATACTCTTGTAAAAGATTGCACTCTACAAGTGTATTGTAACTTGTTTTGTTGTTAAATAATGCATTGGGCTACACTAGAGTGGGGTTTTTTATCAAAAGGTTTTCCCTAGTTAAATCATTATGTAATGGTTTACATTGTTTATGTTCCTATATATGTGTTTTAACATTTTCTATAATTCTTTAGATCAATTTTAATGTTTACATAGGTTTAGTGTAGGACATTGCTTCCATTACATTTGCTTCCTTACAAGTGGTATTAGAGCTTGATCGCCTTTAGTTTTAGTTGTTGGGTTTTTTGGACTAATCCAAATTTGGGTGGGAACTTGTGTAAAAGAGAAATTTATGACTTTATTACAATAAATAATTATGGAAACTTCATTAAGGAGAGCCAAGGTAGAGAAAATTTCTAGCATAATTTTTGAGTTATGGAAGATAAAGATGGGAGATTTATTGGTAGACAAAGATTTATGGGGTGTAATAGATGAAAAATTTCTAGACCTTTTGATGCAACCACAATTGCACAGTATGTTACAATGAACTAAAAGTTAAAGGTTTTATTAGATTATTCCTAGACAATTCTATTCTAATAAATATCCACAAGTAGCCCACTTCTTAGAAATTATGGAAAAAATTGGGTAGAAATTATCAAGCAAAGTCCCTAGTTAATAATATTTTCTATGGCCAATAGCAGCATGGTGTGATGGTTAAGTTGTCGTGTTGTTATTCTTTCCATCAAGGTTCAAACCCCATTGGGGTGTAATTTTTGAGAATTTATATTGCGGATGAGGTCCCCCATTTGTGACCTCACCGATTCATAGCTCCGGATCAAAAGCATTTACCCATCTTAATAAAAAAATATATATTTTTTCTATAAAATAAGATCTATTCTTTGAGAATGGAGGAAGGTGGATAAATTTTAGACCATTTGAATGCATTTAATATGTTGTTGGCATAGCTAAACTTAGTGAGTGTTAAAATGGATGAAGAGGATCAATGCCAAAAAAAATTGTGTTTGTTTCTTGATTCATGGGACCACCTAGTAATTGCTAATGGGAAGGTCTATGGTGTTGTTGGAACCTTACTCTTACAAGAAGTGAGGAGGTCCACTTCCATCAATTCCAATGAGGCTCTACATGCTCATGGTATAATGAAGGAAAGAGTAAAAAAGGATAGGAAGTAGCAAGACAAGTATAAATCCAAACCTAAAGGGGGATCTAAGTATCCTACAAATTTTAAAGTGAGATGCTAGAATTGTAAGAAACCCAATGAAGGAAAGAGTAAAAAAGGATAGGAAATAGCAAGACAAGTATAAATCCAAACCTAAAGGGGGATCTAAGTATCCTAAAAAGTTTAAAGTGAGATGTTGGAATTGTAAGAAAACCAATCACTTCTGAAAAGAATGTAAATAAGATAAGAAGAAGATGATGAAGAAGAAGAAGAAAAAGAAGCATGATTCTAATTTTAAATCTAAAAAGGAAGATGGTGATGCTTTTTATTGCAAAATTGGTAACATGTACAAGTGATAATGTATAGTTAATAGACTCAAGTTTTGGATTTCTATTTGGTGGTTACTTTTTGACAGTTGATTATACTCTTGTAAAATATTACCTTGGGTTGCACTGGAGTATGGCATTTTTATCCAAAATGTTTTCCCAGCATAAATCACTATGTAATAGTTTACATTATTTATGTTTTTGTGTATGTTTATTAACATTTTAATATTTTTTATATCAATTTTAAAGTTTGCATACATCACTTCTCTCAAGGTTTAATGTAGGAAGTTGATTTTCCTATATTGTATTCCTTACAAGTGCTAGTAGAGCTTGATCACCATTGATTCTAGTTGTTGGATGTTTTGGATTAATCCATATTCAAGTGTGAGCTTGTGTAAAAGAAAACTTTGTGATCTTAATGCAAGAAATTATGATGGCAAGCACATCAAGGAGAGTAGAGGTAGAGAAATTGTTTGGCATAAAATTTAATCTATGGAAGATTTGCTAGTAGATAAATATTTATGGGGTGTAGTAGATAAAAAAATTATATACCTTTTGATGCAACCACAAATACACAATATGCTATAATGGACTAAAAATTTAAAGGAATAATTAAATTATGCCTAGAAAATTCAACTCATATAAATTCCATGAGGAGCCCATTGCTAAGAGATTATGGCAAATTTTGGGTGAAATTTATCAAGCAAAGTCCCTAGTTAATAATATTTATTGTGAATGAAGCTCTATTATTTGAGAATGTATTCAAAGGTGGAAAAATTATAGACCATTTGAATGCATTTGATATGATGGTGGTGTTGTTCAACATGGTGTTAAAATGGACAAAGAAGATTGATGTCAAATTTTTTTGTTTCCTAATTCATGGGACCACCTAGTAATTGCTATTGGGAGTAATTTTGTAACTTAGAAGGTCAATTATTTCATTGGTACCTTACTTTCAAAGGAAACGAGAAGGCTAGTTTCCATCAATGCCAAGGAGTCCCTACATGTTCATGGTAGAATGAATCAAAGAGGAAAGAAGGATGGAAAACAACAAAAAAAGTCTAGATCCAAACCTGGGATAATTTAAGTCTCCTATAAATTCCAAATTAAGATGTTGGAATTGTAAGAAACTTGATCACTTTCAAAAATAATTTAAATAAGAGGAGAAGAAAAAGAAGAAGAAGAAGAAGAAGAAACACGATTCTAATTTTAAATCTGAAAAGGAAGATGGTGATTTTTTTATTGCATCTTTGGCAACATATGCAAGTGATAATCCATAGTTGATAGACTCAATTACATCTTTCCATATGGATTCTAACAAAGAGAATTCCAAAAAATATGATAAATTTGATGGAGGTAAGGTGTACTTGGATGATAATTCTCATCTAAAAATCATTGGTCTTGGTAGAGTTTAAATTAAATTTCTTGATGGTAGAGTTAATGGAATTACTAGTGTTTTGTATGTCCATTGGTTAGTATGAAACCTTTTATTAGTAAGAAAATTGATTGATGTGGCTATAAGAGATTTCTTTTTTATTTTATATGAAAGACAGTTTGAGGTGCTATGATTAATATAAGGGGTTTTATATTGGACACATTATTTCAGCATGATGCATGAACAATATAGTGTAATAGTACTTTTGTACAAATTTATTCTTCATCTATTTTGTTAAAAAAGGAGTTATAGCTTCTTCAACAAATAGATTTAGTTTTGTGGTACCTAAGAGTTTTGTTTCTACAAAGAAAAAATTACAAGTGAAAATGTAATGTTATGGCACCAAAAATTAGGCCACATAGGTGAGGAGGGTCTATAAAACTTTAAAAAGAAAACTGTGCTGAAGGTTTATTAAAGATTGTAATCTTGATTTTAATTTATGTGAACATTACCTATATGGGAACCAAAACTGACTTCAAATTTATTCTAGTTCTCACAAGTCTTATGGGTTGTTGGATCTAATCCATTCAAATGTTTATTGCTAAATTTGTTTATTATGTTATATGTTTTTTATGACTATAACAAAAGGACATAAATTTATTTTCTCAAAATTAAATCTATTTTTTTCATTGTTTCAAATATTTTGAGGCTTTGGTAGAAACATAGACTAGTAAAATAATTAATATTTTGAGAACTAACAAAGGTAGTGTGTATTTATCTATAGATTTTAATAACTTCTAAAAGGATTATGGTATTTACAAACATAAGACAACTCTATATTATCCTTAGCACAATAGATTTATAGAATGTATGAACGTGACATTGATAAAGAAGGATAGCAATATGCTAAGTGAAGCTATCTTGGAAAAGAAGAGTTGGGTAGAGGTTATAGCCACTACTTACTATCTAATTAACAAATATCCTACATCAAATCTCATTTAAGAAACACCTATGGTGTACATGGAAAAAATATTTCATTAAGGAATACTCATATTTTTGGTTGTCAAGCATATCCACATGTGCCAAGGGAGAAATGTACAAATTTAGAGAATAAAGTGATAAAATATATTTGTATTGATTGCAGTCATGGTATGAAAGGATACAAACTTTTGAATCTTGTTGCAAGAAAAAATATATAGTATAAGCATTATTTTTAAATAAATTCAACCTTCTTCCATTGTATTACAACTAGAATAAATTTAAAGTAAATATGTGATGCAATTTGATCCTACAATAGATAAAGTTGAATTGAGAACACAAATTAAACCTAAATCAGATGAGATCTCTTCAAGCTCAAATTCTTTAAAAGAGGAGGTAGAACATCAACCTCATCTTGTAAATAATTCAACTTGATGGTGGAAACCACTACAAAGATATTTCCTTAGTGATTGGATATGTATTTTTCTTTAAATATAAATATTGATGAACCAAGAACTATGCAAGAAGCTTTAAGTACACATGAAGTAGAGTCTTTAAAAATAGCCATGGATGAAGAGATAGTGGTACTTAAAAAAATTAAACTTGGGACTTGATACCTTTTCCAAAAGGACACAAATATATTGGTTTCAAATGGGTATTTCAAAAGAAAACTAGTTCTAATGGTATTGTTTAAAATTATAAAGCATAGTTGGTTGTGAAAAGTTACTCCCTCTAATGTCGCAGAATTGTACCTAGGGATAATTCCACATTTTAGCACTTTCCCTAGCATTTATGACACCTAGATGCATTAATGGAAAAAACCCCATGGGTTGGAATTTCATTACTCTAGCTCCATGTGGTCCAATAGCGAAGCAACAACAACACGATGACACATTCCCGAAAACTTGTGTTTTGGACACCTGCGCGACGTACAGACATCTACATGGCGCACTAGCATCCTGATGGTTTTTTGAGTTTGAAACAGTGAATCTCAAATCTTGGCTCTTGACACGTGTCTCTACAGCCAAGCCTTCGGGTGTAACGACTCTTTATTGTTGGGATATGGTGTTGTACACCATTGCATAAATTGATTTATTATATTATTGTAATTAAATAATTATTTAGGTTTGATACACCTTGGTGGTGTTGTTAATCACACTAGGTAATTATTTGGGAACCCACTTGATGTTGTATTGTAACATTGTATTATTATTTAATGTGTGGGAGACATGTGATAATAATTTAATTTTGGGGAAATATTAAATAATATGATGTCTTAGTACCCAATATTAAATAAGGGGTTAGTGGTTTTGTATTCACATGGTTTCACCTTACCACTAGTTGTATTATGTGTGAGCTTGTTTCTATAAAAGAAAACACATGTGTAGTGGTTTAGGTTGGCTGAGTGGTTTGGCTATCATTATTAAGTCTTCTTGAGAATGCATTTGTGGGATGCGTGGATTCATGCTTGGACACATGGGAATGCATTGGAGGGCTTGATGCTTCATAGGTGTTCATTGTAACTCTTGTATTTACTTCATTGTTGATTAATATGATGGAGTATGGATGCTTTTGGAGGTTAGGTTTTTCCCTCTTGAGGGTTTTCCCAAGGTATATCTTGTGTCATCTTTGATGGATATGTTGTCTATTCTCTTGCATGTGGATTTTGAGCACTTATTTGCATTATTATCTCTTTTGGGTTATGTGGAAATTTCCATACACTAGTTGTAATTTCCTTACAAGTGGTATCAGAGCTTTCATGGTTGAAGATTTTTTGTTATAACCCTAGGCTAAGAAAATGTTGGTTAACTTTGAATCTATGCAATGCATGAGAGAATGAAAGACATGGAAAGATATGAGGGTTTTGCAGGTTGTTTATTGTAGATCCAAGGGTTTTGGGTTTGTTGTTATGATGGGTTGTTTGCAAATTTGGGGTGTGAAAAAATTAGGACAAGATTGGGTTTCTTGGTTGTGCATTCAAATGGGGGTTTTGTGGGGGAAATTTCACAAATGACCTCCTAGGACAAAATGGACCTCGTGGTTGGATTTAGGTTGGCCGAGAGATGAATTTTGATATATAATTTACCATATTTTGGTTATTGAAAAAAAATGCATTTTTTTTTGTAAAATGCCTTATTTTGCAGTCATACAACTGTCAAGTTTATTCAAAAATTAAAAAATTAAAATTTTAAAAAATCTCATCAGTATTTTAAAAACCCTACTAATTAAAATTAAAATAAAAAAGGATGATAAGATGGCGTCTGAAAAATAATGGCGACCTAACGGTCAAAAATTTCAAAACGGCTATGGAAAATTTGTAGGTGATTCTCATAGATGCCCTTAGCAATCACAAGCAGACTACAGGTGACAAAATAATTTTAATAATAAGAATATCAAAGAAACCAGTCGGCCAGTTGACAATAGGGCACATTTTTTCTGGTCGGAAACGACAAGCTACTAGATACCAAGGAGGCTATGAAAATCAAAATAGACATTGGGAACCACAACCATATAGACCAGTGTATGATCATAGGTGACAAGCACCTACTCGTCAAATGAATAGGTCAGTATGGGTCCCAAAAAGACCTCATCAGCACCTTTTCCATTATAAACAGGAACATTTTGACTTATGGGAAGATGACCAAGGCATTTAGAAGGAAAATCAAACAAACCCTATTCCATCGAGCTCGAATCTAAGGGCTTCCTCAAAGGATTGGTGGAATGATGGTTGAAACCCTACTCAGAAAGGTCATGTTCAAATAGGTGCTCCCTTCAATCCAACTACGCACAATCGTTTTTCTATTTTGCAAGACTGGGGAAAAGATAAAAATGTTGAGAAAGAAACCTCTATCAACCCAAATAGTCCTCAGAAGGATTGATATCTAGTTCAAGGCAAGACCCTAGAAACTATTCATAGGTCTGATGGTGTGAAGTCAGCTTTTGCTGGTTGTTCATCTCTGCATACATTCCCAGAAAATGCCTCTATAGTTGGTAATGCGGGAAATCTTCCACCCTCCCAGGAAGTACAACATGCTCAACAATGTAGACAAGTACAAGAGTAAGAGGAAAAGAATGGTCAAATCAAGGAGGTTCAACTCCTGGAGAAGCAACATGCAGGGCCAAAGAAGAAAAAGAGGCAAAAGAAGAAACCTTTTGCATCTAAGGGGAAGATGTCTCTACCAAAGAATGAGGGAAAGTTACAATGGAGGCGAATCTCGAAGAATAAGAAAACATGCATGGCTGAGGTTATAGCAAAATAGGGGAAGGTAGTCCAATCTTCAGATGTTAAAGAGGTTCAAGCACCTATAAAGCCCAATGTAACATTCACTTTGTCTAAAGAGTGGCTATAGCCTCAGATATCTGACCTTCAACAACGAGCACTGATCTGTAAGTTTTGGTGCTTAAACCTTAAAATTTCCTATCTTAAAGAATTGATTTTTGAAGAATGGAAAGGGGCCATTAAAGTATTCTATCTAGATCAAGAGAGAGGTATTTTCTGGTTCTTTTTTAGTCTAAGGGGCAAAGAGATGCAATTTTTAAGGTCAAATCATGGGTCTTTCAGGGTTCTTGATTATTTATGCAACCCTAGTATCCTAATTTTAGAGCTCAGGACTTTATTGTTAAGTTTACACCTTTTTGGATCCAATTTCCCTCTCTTCCCCTAGAATACAGAGAGCTCCATCTAATTGAAATCTTTGCAAACCAAGTTGGAATCTTCCTCAAGCATGATACTGTTTCCTTCAAAGACCCATCTAAATTGGTTAGATTTTTTGCTCTATTAGATTCCTCCAAAAAATTCCCAGAGAAAATTATTGTAAAATCTAAATATGGGATGTGGACACAAGATATCCTTTTTGAAAACCCAGAATTTGTGTGCTAAAAATGTCATCTAGCAGGTCATTCAGGAGACTCCTACTTAGAGGAAGAAATTTTACCGGACACCCCCAGAATAAAGACAAGTAGTCTATTTAGTCCAAGCAGGATATCTATATTCAAAAGAAACCTTCTTCAGATTGAGTGGTAAGGAAGGATAATTTTTCTATAAAACCACATAGGCTAGCCCCTAATGCTCTTGTTCATACAGTAATCAAGAAGGATAGCCTCATGCAGACAACAAAACTGAGCATAGGGGGTAATGTCAATATTTCAGTGGTTCTATCAGAGTTTCTATAGAGCCTCCAATCAATGTTTTGATATACTTCAGCATTCTCTTGTAGTTCTGACTAACAAATGAACTTTATAGTTAAAACTCTTATGTTTGATAAAACTTTGATGCCTCCTAAACAAAAAGAGCAGTTTGATAAACTTTATCTTCAATATCATGATTCAAACCATAATGGAGACAATATATTGGATATAGATGATGAAGCACCATCAAATCTAGATTATTTTGATAATCTACTCTCTGAAGGCCACCTAGAGGAACTAGCAGACAAAATCATAATTTTGGAAGGAACTAAAATGATAGAATGGATGGCAGAGGAAGTCCTTAAAGAATCTCAAGATACTATCAATATTGCTTATGAACCTCAGTCATCACATCCTATCAATGATATGGATGGTGTTTTTGATCTTGAAGAGGAGGATGCAATAGATCTGATGTCTTCTTCAAGCATTCCCATTAGACAGACTTCTTAGAATTCTCATATTATTTTAACTGAAGAACCTCAATCTCTGCAACAAGCTAAGAATGATAAGCTATTGGAGGCTTTAGATAAGGGAGAGAGGAGATTTGATTATTCCCAAATGTTGGGGATCTCACAACACCCAAGTACCCAACCAATTTCTAATAAAACTCCAGGAAAAAGAGGGAGAAAGTCACACATTATGAAGCTGAAAGAAGAGATAGCAGTGGGAGTTCAATCTACATTGGATAGTTCAGTGGCATTTACTACGAACAAGAGACCAAGGAGGGCATGTTTCTCTCCTTGATACCAATGAAGATCTTATCATGGAATGTCAGGGGCATAAATTCCCTTAACAAGAGAGCTTTGATCAAGCAACAATTAGAAGCTTGTGGAGTAGATATAATAATGCTACAGAGACAAAAATGTTAGATCAAACTTATCAAATGACAATGCAAAAATGGAGAAAGTGGAAGTCCTTTCATACCCCTTCTCAAGGAGCTTCAAGTGGCATGATAGTGTTGTGGGATGCTAAACTACTTCAAATAGACATGACAAACAATGATAAATATTGGCAACTTCTTAAATTTTCTCAGTTTGATTTTCAATTCTGGTTATTGAATATTTATGCTCCTACAGCCATGGTAGACAAGAAGCAACTCTGGGAATCTTTGACAAGAATTATGGATGGGTTGAGAATGGATAAAATAATTGTTGTAGGATATTTTAATGCTATAGCTAGCATGCAAGAGAAAAAAGGTGGAATTATCCCAACCCTAAAATTTATTGAGGATTTTGTGGCTTTTATTTTAGATAATGCCTTGAAGGACATTGTACCTATAAAAGGTCAATTCACATGGACAAATAGAAGGGTAGGTTTCTTGCAGATAGCTAAGAGATTGGAAAAATTCCTTGCTTCTGCAAATTGGTTTGGTAATGGTAAGAATTTGGTATCAGAGATCATGCTTGTATCTCATTCTGATCATTTTGCAATTACCTTGTCCATTGAAACATCAAGTAAGGTAAATTATGGGGCTTCCTTTAAATTTGAAAAAATGTGGTTTCATCATCCTCTTTTCTTACCAGTGCTAAGCCATTGGTGGAATTTTTCTCCTCATGTTGTGGGGTCGTGAATGTTCCAGTTAGCCCATAAGCTAAAATATGTGAAAAATAAGTCATGGAATGTGGATGTATTCAAAAATATCTTTGAGAAAAGGACATAGTCTTTAAGGAGTTATTAGACATAAATGGTATAGTAATCAGTCAAGGTTTAGATGCATATTTATTTGAAAAGAAAAAATGTTTACAAGATGAGTGGGCGGAGTTAGTAGCTAGAGAGGAAATATATTGGAAGCAAAAATCTCGAGATTTGTGGTTGAAGGAGGGGGATAGAAATACAAAGTTCTTTCATGTGTCAGCACAGATACAAAAGTCAAAGAATTCTATTTTCAAAATTCAAGATGTTGTTTCAGGTCAGGAATTGATAAAAGAGGAGGAAATCTAGCAAGAAGCTATTAGATTTTTTTCATCTCTTCTGTCTGCTCCAAACAACATTAATCCACCATCTTCTAATGAGGAAAATTTCTTATTGGATTCCATTCCAGCATTGATTTCTAGGGAAGACAATGAAAGTCTTTTGAAGCCTTTCACTTTGGATGAAGTAAGATGAGTAGTATTTTCTATGCAGCCTGACAATGCACCAGGTCCAAATGGATTTACGACATTATTCTTCCAAAAGTATTGGGATTTTATTGGTATTGATATTCTCCTTGCCTTAGAAGAGTCTCAGAGGATGGGGACAATTCTAAAATAGTTTAATACAAAACACATTTCTTTAGTCCCTAAGGTAAAGGACCCAAAGTCCTTTGCAAAATTCAGGCCCATCTCTTTATGCAACACATTGTATAAAATTTTCACTAAAGCCATTTATCTGAGAATTCAACCACTCATCTCTAAACTTGTATCACCAGAGCAAGGTGGTTTCCTCCCTAGAAGGGAAACAACAAAAGGAGCTATTGTTGCCCATGAAGTTCTACATTTAGTTAAAACCTTCGGTGTCCCTTCTTTCATTATTAAGCTGGATAGGATGAAGGCGTACGATAGAGTGTGTTGGGACTTTCTTATTCAAGCTCTAAAAAGGTTTGGATTTAGTAATAAATGGTGTAAATCAATCATCTCTTGTCTTTTAGGAGCTAAATTCTCTGTGATCATCAATGGAACTACAATTGGTTTTTTTTGCTCCTCTCAAGGAGTAAGGCAAGGTGATCCATTATCGCCAATGTTGTTCATTCTTATGGCAGAAGAATTACATGGATCTATTCAAAAGGATCACTTGCAAGGCCTTTGGCATGGAATTTCTATACCTAACACGAATATTACAGCCACTCACTCTCTTTTTGTAGATGATACATTACTAATGGGTAAAGCTTCTCTAGAAGAAGCAAAGTAGGTCAAAATGTTGTTGGATAAGTACTCCTTGGTGGTTGGGCAGAAGATTAATGCAGCAAAATCAAAGGTTTATATTTTTAATGCTAAAGCAGTTGTAGCAAGATAATTGATTTCAACTTTAGGTTTTCAAAGAGCTGAGCTTCCTTGTTCATATTTGGGTATACCATTATTTATGAGATCCAATAAGGCTTTTCTTTGGAATAATATTTTAGAAATAATTATAGCGAGGACACTTGCTTGGAAAGCAAGATGGCTCACACTATCGGGTAGAATCTTATTGATTAAATTTGTGTCAGTGTCTATTCCAAACTATTTCTTAGTTGTTTTGCAAGCTCCCAAGGGTGTTATCCATCAAATTGAATATATCATTAAGGAATTTATGTGAAAAGGAAATTTAGATGGTAAAAGGAAGATTCCATTAGTCTCATTGGAAAATATGTGTTATGACAAATCATCTAGTGGAGTGGATTTCCATAATTTCTCTGCAAGGAATCTAGCTTTAGGGGCTAAACTGGCTTGGAAATTGTATGCTAGGCCAGATTTGAAGTGGTGTAAGGTAATGCAGAGAAAATATCCAGATAATGGCAATCCTTCGAGGATATTCACTATCTCTAATCCCCCAGGAGGCTCAATTATGTGGAATTTTATAGTAGTCTGTAGAGATGTTATTAGCCCTTTCCTCTCATGGGAGGTTAATTTTGGAGATCAAGTACACTTTTGGATAGACTCTTGGAATGGCTTTCCCCCACTTCATTTGAATCAGGATATGCATTTAGCTGAAAATGTCCTTTCACAACTTTGGGGTGTGTTTCTAAAGGATTATGTTTCTTCTTGTTATCCAATAACAGGTCTAGTTCAACGAAAGGATTTGACAAATACCCCTCTACCAGATAGACAAAAGGATATTCTTAGAGATATCTTGAAAAATAGAAAGGTCTATCTTTCACATGTCTTGGATAAGCTGTTGTGGGATCCTTCCAAGAATGGTTTGTACACAGACAAACAAGGTTACAGATCTATCATTTCTCAAGCTTCTTAGTATCAGTCTCACAGAGCTTTTGTTTTCTATTGGAATATTGCTCAGTTTCCTAAGGCTAGTAGTTTTGCTTGGTTAGCCTTGAAGAAGAGGATTCTCACAAGTAATCGTCTGGACAAGTTCAGTATCACAAGGGCTTTCAGATGTGTTTTATGTAAAGAGGAAAATGAAATGGTGGATCACCTTTTTGTTTCTTGTCCAGTGGCATATGAGGTATGGAATTTCATTATGGGAAAATTGAATATTCTTTTTCCTCTGCCTAATTCTCTTTGGGATCTATTCACTACCTGGCCAATTCTCCATAAGTCTTCTCTATTTTCTTGCATCTGGATAGTTACTCCTGCGCTGGTAATATGGCCAATTTGGTTGGAAAGAAACAAATGTATTTTAAAAAATGAAACAGTTTCAATTGACACAATTAAGGTGAAGTTGGAGAAGGAAATTTCAGAAGTATGCAATTCCCATGTTGCTAATTCCAAGTCAGGTTCTTCTATCTATTCAAATTGGGATAACTTTATTTTGAATCACTAGAAGCATATTAAGTTTTCACTTCAAGGAGCTCCAATGCAGCCAATCTCAGTTAAAGTGGATAGAAATAAAGTGAAATGGCTACCGCATAGGCCATCTTTTCTCAAAATTAACTTTGATGGGGCATCATGTGGAAACCCTGGGATTGTAGGTGTTGGATGTTGTATTCGAGATTCTAGGGGTTTTTTGCTTGTAGCTAGAGCAGTTCATTTAAAATCTTGCACAAATAATATGGTAGAGGTTCATGCATTATTAGTAGGAATATCTTTGGAAAAAGATCTGAATATTAAACGAGTTCATGTGGAAGGAGATTCTCTTATGATAATCAATGCCTGTAAATTGAAGAGAATATGCAATTGGAAACTAAGATATGTTCTTCAGAAAATTTGGATTTTGTTAGAATATTTTGATGATTATTGTCTCTCCCATACATATAGAGAGGGAAATAAATTAGTAGATGGGCTTTCCAATTTGGCTTGTGATCAACAAGCCTCCATTAATATACAATCCACTAAAGATTTATCTGCATTCCCCATCTTCAAGATATAGTTAGAGTGGAGCAATGTTAATTGTTCTAAGGCTGCAAGTGGGAAAAGCTTATTAAGAGTTGGCAAGGAGTTGGAAATGGGCTACACATGTTGTTGGCAATGGGATATAGGTATTGAAATGATTATTTCATTCCTACGTGGCATTCATCTAATTTGGCAGTATTAACCATCTCATGGTTAAAAGGAGTTTGGGTAACATGTATGCTAATGATGGTGTATCTTGGTGGAGATATGATCTCTTGTATCAAGTATCTCTTAATGTGAGACTATCAGAGTAATAATGTCTCCATTTTGTAAATCCCATAATCTCTTCCAAGCCACCTCAAAGCAAATGAATGAGTATCAAGCATGTGCTTAAACAACAATAATTGTAATGATTAGTTCTCTGCTCAGATTGGACTACGTCTCAAACTAAAAGGACATCTTTCATCCACCTGTTGATGTTGGCATTCATGCGAAGATTCCAAGCTGGTCATCTCATGTTAAGATTTTTTTTCCTAATGTTTTATCTGTGTTGCAAGTACAAGTTATTTAAAGGATTAAATGCTTTTTTCTACAGCGAATTTTTAGCCATCTACTCACATGAGCTGGCATTCATGGAGAGATTGTGCTAAAGCTTTTCCTTATTCCTTTTCCTACCATGATAAAACTTGAGGTCACTTCAGTATGCCAGATTTCAAGGAGGCTATAATAAATTATTTTCTCATTCATTTACACACCCAAGGAATTGATAGGCTTTTCCAGCATAGTTGTCTCAAGCTAGGGCTTTTCCAGTGGAGAGAAATGGCATTCCTCCAATGGAATTTTAGAGTATTCTTTCCTATAAAATCGTGGGAGCGACCTTTTGAAAACTATATGTTTCAAGAAGCTATGAAGGCTATGTTTAAAATTGATGGTGGAAAAGTTAAGGATTTTATTCGCATAGTGTTGGGGGTGGATGTTACCTATCTAAGGGCTTGATGATTACTCTTTCCTTCCCAGGTGATTTCAATTTTCCTGTCCAATGCTATGGATTTGGTTTAGTCTTTGACAAAAATTGAGGAATTGGCAAGAAAATATGTGAATTTCCAATATATTTTGGACAACTCTGTTCTTAAGGAAATGCAAGGTTATAATATTTTTAGTGGAGATGGATACATTGGTGGTCTATTTCCTAGGGACTTTGTGCAACAAAGACAAGGGTTTGAGGAATTCTATCAAGCTATCAAGCTAGCCTTGCAATTTCACAATGATAATATTCTCCTACGAGCTCTGTGGAAGCATCGTCGTTGCATATGCTCTGTTATGGAGGTGGATATAAAGGAAAAGTTTTATGCTTTAAAATTTTTAAGGGTGCATACTCCTCTAGTGCCAACTTCGGGTATTCGTTTGAACTTGTAGCTCAGGGTTCCCTCGCCGGCTCAAGATCATCATCAAGGTTACCAAGTTCACCATGTTCGTGCTCCAAACAGTGTTCCTCTTTGCTCATCAAACAATGGCTCGGATTAGTTCTCCTCTACCAATGTTTGAATGCCTCATCCCATGCAGCATCCGACCTTCTCTTTGGGTCGTCAAAGCTTGTTTCAAAGAGGTCTGCAACTGACCAAGAGGCTGGAAATTGAAGACGAAAGTTTAGTCCATGGTGATTTTATGGAAGAATAATGTGTTTTTTCTAAAAAAAATTGATTTGTAGATTTTATGTACTTGTTGGTTAATTAGTGGTCTCTACATATTTCAAGCTGAATTTTGTTATATTATCAACTTCTAGGGGTGTTATAAGGGTGATATAAAGGTGTCTTAACTAATAATTTTTTACAAATTTGAAGCTGAATTTTGATATATTTTCAGCTTCTTATCATGTACTCTCAGAGCTGGAACTTTCTTCATCTATGTAAAAGCATACTGTATAATATATATATAGGCTTTCATGCCTTTTTCCTAAGAAAAAAAAAATGCATACCAATTAAAATCAGTTTTAAAAAGGTTTGATTGAAAAAAATTTAAAATAAAAATAAAATAAAGTCTGTGGGGGGTCGAACCCCTCCCAGCCGACCATCGTACTCGATAGGGATTGACAATCCCTAATAGAAAGTATCATCGATGGCTAAGCCACCGGCAAGTCCCCATTCGGCAGGGACTATCAGGCCCCACCATGGTATAATCGTTGGGGGGTTTAAAACCCCATACAAACTTTAAAAAAAAATTAATTAATTATTATATCTACTACAAATATTTAAAAGGGGGCCGATGAATTTTGTATATGTGAAAATTAAATTATGTTTAATGAAAATTTCAGTTCCGAGTGGCTCCACCACCACCGACGAGCCACCATCCCACCATTGAGGAGCCACTAGCTTTGGCATATATACTCTAACTGGGAAAATTTCTTCAGAGGGGCATAACGTTCACCTAGGTAGTCCTTTTTTTCTCTTCTTGGACTCATTGGAAAGGTGACTCAGAGCTCTATGTTATGGTGTTAGATATTTTTCTATATTTTGTAGTTTTTATAGTGTTTTTCTTGGTGGAATTCAGGTGTTTTATTTGAGCTTCGAGAGGTGATATCGGGTGCATACAGAGTCAGATTTTGGATTTCGAATAGTCGATGAAAATCTTGTTCATAGCACTCCATAGTGGATCAAGTTTGGAGTTGTTTTGAAATTATTTATTTGCTAATATTATATCTTGAGTTGTTTATAGGTTTCTTTGACTATGGTGACACTATGAGCTTATGGATTGTCGGATCTAGGAGATTTGATGTTGGATTCATTGTATGATAAGTTGTACATCTTAGATTACTCTCTTTTTGACATGGTTATCAATATTGGTTGGATTTGTATGCTTCATTGTCATATCTACAAGTTATGTAGCATTCTAGGCAGTCTATATTTACTTTTTGCACCTATGACTTGGACATGCATGGGTTGTCTATGCCCATACATATTTCAGTGTTGATGCATTTTAAATTTTGGTGGCTTGGTTTAGTCACTTGGTTTGTTGGTTTTGATGTCATGCTGAGGACGTGAGATGGTATTACTAGGTACAGTCATGATGTGAGACCTATGTAGTTGACTATGTTATGCAAATATGTGGACATGTTTAGGTTGAGTTGGTACATTTGGTGGTGATCATGGTGTCATGGATGTTTCTTATGCTTTGGAGACTTTGGCATGTCATAATGGTTTATGTAGGTGCATTGTTGGTGGTGTTGGATTGGATCTTGATTCAAGCTGTGGCAGTGAATCTTCTTGATATGAGGATCATGGTTTACTTTGCTTTCTTATTAAGGAGCTCATGTTGCATTTGAGTTATTTGATTGTATGAGGGCATCTCTTGTTTGATCTTCATTAGGAGATTGATATCAAAATGTCATGATAGCTTGTTACATTCATTGGTTATACACTTTCAGTGGGATCTTTTAACAGTGATGGATTGGCGATGATGGATATGTTTACGATGGTTTGGTGGTTGTAGGTATCTTCTTGGCTTCACGTGTATGTTGTTGATACTATAGTTGAGTGTGTGCAAACCTAGATGATCTTCATGGAGAGGATGGTTGTTATGGTGCCATGTGTAGCTCGTACCATGGTTCAGTGGGAGTTTTTGGCAGTGACATGGATGCATCATTGAGTATGTTTATCTTCATGTGATTGGGAATATGTATTCTTGGTTTAAAGTGTTTGTATATTATGTCATGGTTTACTCTTGATATCAGTTTATATTTTGGCATGGTACTTGTTCTCTTGATACCAATATGTTTATATATATGTTATGGTGCATGTGATCTCCTAGGAGGAGATGGTTAGATCATGGATGTCATGTTTATGTTCCTAATTCATGATTGGAGCTTTGACATTGATCGTAGTAGTTCTCTTTGTATTGGTTACATTGATCATTTGCTTGATTACTTCATGATGGTGCTATGTTGCATTTGGAGTTTGGAATGGATTGATTGGTTATAGGTACTCATGGATACTTGGAGACTTAGGTGATGGTTGGAGTTCTCTTGTGATTAAATACATTTGCTTGAGACAGTTACTCTTTGGAGGTTTCAGCAAGAAGAATAGGGAACATTTACCTAGATATGGATGTGAGTTCATTATAGACTGCTGAGAAGATTGTTCTTGAAGTGAGTCACAATGGCTTGGTTATCTTGGAGGAGCATTCTCATTCCCCACTCTTGGTCTACTCGGTAGTTCTTTATTTGAGAGGTATTTTCCCATTATATCTTTCAAATATGTTATGTTTTTTGCTTTGATTTCTCATGGGATTGAGTTGATTCATGGTGATTGATTATGGATACTCATTTGAGGATTATTTAGCATGAGTTCATATGCTTTATCTTTCATAGATATGGATCTTGAGCTATGGTTAGTTAGTTTTGGAGGATTCATTTTGAGGGATGTTATGGCATGGTTATCTCCTTGTGCATTTGAGTTTATGATATCATTCTTTTTTGAGGATTGTTCGGAGATGGTTTATGGGTTGATTTCCAGTATTGGGAATGGTTACTATGAGTTTGATTTTCTTGATTAGAGAGGCTTACATCCATGTTGGCATTTACATTGATTCATATGTTGTACTTGATCTATGATATTGAGTGTTATGGATGTTGTTAGGAGATCATACTTGACATAGTAGTACACTTTTGAGGTGTTGATAGGAGGACATTATGGTTTACAGGTTTCTCTCTTCATGGTTCCTTCCTTGGATGTTCATTTTTTTGGGAGGATGGTGGTAACATTTTGTGAGAGAGTATGTAGCTCTTGGGTTGCATGTGTGGATAATTGATATTGTTCTTGGTACTTCATGCTGTCATTTACTTATCACACCAGTATGTATAGTGTTGATTGGTAAAATTGATATGTTTTGACATTACCTATATAGTGGGAGCTCATGGATATGTATGTTCTCCATTGAAAAGTTTGATACTGGGAGCTTGGTTGTAGTTTACATATTGCATATGTTCTTGGCATGGGTGTAACAACTCTTTGTTGTTGGGATATGGTGTTGTACACCATTGCAGAAATTGATTTATTATATTTATTGTAATTAAATAATTATTTAGTTGTGATACACCTTGGTGGTGTTGTTAATCACACTAGGTAATTATTTGGGGACCCACTTGATGTTGTATTGTAACATTGTATTATTATTTAATGTGTGGGAGACATGTGATAATAATTTAATATTCAATAAATATTAAATAATGTGATGTCTTAGTACCCAATATTAAATAAGGGGTTAGTGGTTTTGTATTCAAATGGTTTTGTGGTACATGGTTTCACCTTACCAGTAGTATTATGTGTGCGCTTGTGTCTATAAAAGCAAACACATGTGTAGTGGTTTAGGTTAGTTGAGTGGTCTGGCTATCATTATTGATTCTTCTTGAGAGTGCATTTGTGAAGCATGGCATGGGATGTGTGGATTCATGATTGGACACATGAGAATGCATTGGAGGGCTTGATGCTTTAGAGGTGTTCATTGTAACTCTTGTATTTGCTTCATGGCTGATTAATATGATGGAGTATGGATGCTTTTGGAGGCTAGGTTTTTCCCTCTTGAGGGTTTTCCCAAGGTATATCTTGTGTCATATTTGATGGGTATGTTATCTATTCTCTTGCATGTGGATTTTGAGCACTTATTTGCATTTTTATCTCTTTTTGGTTATGTGGAAATTGTCATACAATAGCTGCAAGTTTCCTTACATTTTCCACCCTTGCATGCAACAAAACCCCTCATTTTCTCTCATTTTGGGGGTTCTTCCATTCATTCAAGCTTTTCTCCAACCTAACTTCAATTTCTCAAGCTCTTCTACTCTTGGCAACAACACTTCTACAAGCAAAACTCCATTGGACTAAGGTCCCTCCAACATCCAAAACTCTCTAGCAAGCATTCAACAGTGTGTCTATGTGTTTAAGAGGGGGTTGAGGCCTATTGGTCATGCTCTCTCACTCTTTTCTATTTGTGAATAGATTAGATCTCTTTGTGAATTTGTTACTTGGTGGTGTGGGTTCTCCTCCTGAAGCGGGGATTGCTTTCACCACTCCTTTCATCCATTTCGATTACACTCTTTATATCTAGTTGGTTGTCCATGGAGGTGGGAACACCAAAGCGGGGGTTTGATTGCAACAAGCCCCTATACAACCCCAACATTTTTCCTCATTCGTCTTGTGTGCAGGTTGTTAAAGTAGAGCTCAGAGTGAAGATTTGGATGTTTGTTTGTTCATAAGTTCCCTCTTCCTCTTATTTTCTCTTCTTTATCTTTCTATTTTACTAGATAGACCTTAGATCTAGGTTATGTTGTAAGTATGAATGAGTTTGGTGGTATTGTCATTAATGTTGTCATTGATATGAACACAGTATAGGTTGTTACAAAGAAAGGAAACAAGTAATTACAAGTTGTGCATGTATCGTTGAGATACTGTTGAGATTTTGTGAGTACATGGAGCTATCTTTATGGTGTTGTAGGTGTGCTAATATGATGAGTTTCCAAGTGCTTTTAAGAAAAATAATAAATAATGAAGTCAGAATTATGTGTGTGTGTTTAGAATGTGCTCTGGTTTGTGCTTTGCATTTCTTTTGTGTTGATCCTATGGTTGTGTGGATCTGAAGTGTTGTTTATGGAAATTATTGGGTGATATATCCTGGATTATGGCTTCTGGTTTGATGAAGAGTGAAAGTGGAGTTCACCGACCTTTGTGAACTGGTTTGGAAGAGTTGTTTGTCTATGGACTGGGAGAAATTTTTCTGCTTTGTAGTCCTCCACTAATTTTTTTATGGTCTTGCAGATCTAGATAAAGGCTTGTAATGATGTTATATGTGTTATGTCAAATGTGTTCGTGGTTTGGTGCTCTGGAAGGCTAGTTTCAAATATTTTTTTGTGTGTTTGTATAGTCTGAATGGACTGATGGAAAGTGTTCTATGTATGAAGGTTGTTGCATTAGCTGTGGATGAATCTAAAGGCATCTAAGATGTGTTATAGTGTATTGTGAAGTGTGTTATGTGTTTTGCATGTTATGTTCTTGTTGCGGAAGTGTGTACTTCAAATTTTATTGGTGTTTTCATTAGGTTTGGCTAACCTGGTGTCTACACGTCATGCGAAGGATAAGTATCAATTGAGGAAGCGTGTGATTGATCTGAGATGTTGTTTTGGGTCTTGGTTAAGTGTTGATCTGGTCTGCTCTCATTCTCTTCCACCACGGGAATGTTGAGTTTCTGACCTAATTTTAATTTGTAAATTGAAGCATGTGTAGCCAACCTTGGAGAAATTTTCTAAGGTTGAAGATGGTATAAATATAATTCAAGATATTATGGATGAAAAGGAAACAAGTTTGAGAAGCGAGAAGTGTGTGAAAGTGAATTGAGGAAGCAGTACTTTAATGTGTTAGACTCCAGAAAGCAGTGAGTTGATGGTGTCTGCAATTCTTTGATTAAGGCTACGAATGTGTGTAATTTGCTATGGTGGATTTTTTGTTATCCCTTTGTATCTATTGGTAGTGAGCCTCCCTGTTGGATAGTGAGTCCTATATATAGGCAGTGAGCCTCCTTCTTGGGTGGTGATCCCTTTGGTAGTGAGCCTCTTGTAATAAGTTTTTGCAATTACTCTATATTGTGAGTTAATACTCACTGTGATTTTTCCCTTATTGGGTTTTCCATGTAAATATGGTGTTTCTTGTGTTGATATTGCTTTTTGTTATTTTCACTTCATGCTCATACTTAATAATATATTAAAGTGTATGTGAAGTTAATAATTGTTTGAAGATTTGTGAAGTTAAGCTCATTCTTGATAATGGCAGTGTTCTGATCTTATAGTGCCAATGTTGCACAAGGTTTTCCTTATAAGCATTTATTGTAGTGATATTCAAGATATTAGCTTTGCAGTGATATATGTGGGGTGGAACACTTTGTTTAATTATGTGTGTAGTTTCTTCTATGATGATCTCAATGATTAGCTTCACAGTCTAGTCTAGGGTAAATTTGCAAGTTGCAAGTCTCTTTGTTATTTACGGTGCTGATTCAGGGCTTTTGAATAGTATTTTGTGTTCAAACAATGCAATGGCAGTGATGTTCTTTCTTCTCAGATTACTTGTTTGCTAATAGTGAGTTATCAGTTACATAAAGTTGAATGTGGAGAGCATTCACTTGCTTGGATAATGGTGAACATAATTTTAATGAAAGTGCACAATGTGTTAATGTTCAATGGTTTGGGTATCACTGGTTTTTGACAATATACATTTGCTAGTGGTTTTGCAACACTTGGATGTCATTCTTCCAACATACAGTATTTGTTGCTTATGGCTTCAATTCAGTCAATGCTAACAGTGCTTCTATGTTTAGTTGTAGGTTATAGTGCCTCATGTTGTATGTTTCAGTAGTTCTTGACTATTGGCAGTAATATGGTGTCAGTGTTGTATACTGATAAGATTGATCATCCTATTGGTATTATGCATTTGATGATCTCTTGTATGATGAAAATACACCTAAAATTTTTTGGTCATAGAGATAATACTACGCATTATTGTTATTGATGTCTTCTTTTTCTTGATGATTCTTGATGACAGTGGAATAGTTGGTTGTATCTTTGTTCTTTAACAGTAATTGCGGCTCTGATATTGGCTTTCATTTACTAGTGATTCTCATTGGTTCAGTGCCAATGAAGTTTGAAGGAATTATTTTATTCTTTTTAAATAAATCTTGTTTCCTTTGGAATGCACTAATGTAAGCCTTGAAAAGGCATAGATAAGTGATGTTGCTTATGTTGCTCATGTTCATGCCTCTTACACATTTTTTTTTTGCTCAAGCTTCTTGACTATATTCCTAGAGATGTATTTTTTCTTCAAGATGATAGTATATTTTTCATAGGGGGGGTACTTATTTTCAACCAAGAGCCCTTTGTCATTATCGTCAAAGGGGGAGAACATAATTTTGAATGGATGAATGGATGAAGAAAAGTTTTTGGATGTTGACATCAATGCCAAAGGGGGAGTTTGTTGGAAGTGGCATTGTTTTGTCATTGATTTCAAAGGTGTTTCATGTTAGTTAAGGCACGGAATTTCTTCAAGGTCATGCTACTTCAAGTCATGTTTAGGTGCATGTGACAAATGATATGTTCATATTCTTGATACATCTAAAAGGTGCATGGATCTGAGAGGTATTGATACTCGTTGTAAATTAATCTACACATTGATGTCCAAGTTGTTCAAAGGCAGTGTTGGTATTGATGATACTTCAAGGTATTAAGTGTTGATGGTATTAGTGCTTGATGCATTCAAAAGGCTTGTTCACACAATCTTGTTGTAAGAGTGTGTAGTTGTGTTGATTAGCACATTTGATTATATTCATGTAGCAAAATGGAAAGGGGAGCTTTATTATAGGTTGTCTACTTCAAAACCCTGTAGAAGGTGAAGTATCTCGGTGATAAATTCGGAATCCTGAAATCTCTATCCTAGGGTTTATAGAGACCATTAAAGAAGTGGAGTCTTTATGTTTTTCTTTTTCTTATATTTTGAAAATGACTTAGAGTCACTGGTCAATATAACTTAAAGTAACCTATTGAAGGGGTGTTGATAAATGGTTATGACCGGCCCAAACCTGATTTTACTAACTCCTTTGATTACTAAAGTTTTTTTGAGCACCATAAAAGAGATCTAAGGCTAATTTTAAAAGACTGCAAGGGTACAGAAAAGAGATCAATGGTCATTGTTTAAAATAGATTCAAAACCTAACAACTACTTCCAAAGGTTTAGATTTGGTAGTTACATGGTCATATATTCTAGTAAAGAGAAGTTAAAAAAAAATAGTTTGCTCTATTTTTTTATATATATCAGAAATCCTAGTGTTGGAGTTCAGTTTTTTAGAGAAGTGTTGATTTTTGTCGAGGGGCATAGAAATGTAAAGATTTCCTGAAAACACTACTATGAAGGATATTGAAATTATTGTTCCTTGTAACCTCTATAATAGTATAAACTGAGGACAAAAAATTTTGAACTGATGTATCATTCTTGACAGAGAAAAGTTTGTTGAATGATGAAGACAAGATATAGAATCAGCTTGATTAAGAAAGAGGCTTACTTGGTATGTTGTGTGCATGTTTGAATGAAGAATGAAGCATTGGAGGTCTGATAGAAAGTCATGAAGCCAGTGGTAAAGATGGAAAAATGAGATGGTTGCTGTAGAATACACCATTGGTAAAGACTTCATCAACTTGTGTTTTTTTGTCTGAATTAACTCAATCTTTGAATCTACTATTGAATTGGTACTAGAAAACATACTTGCTTTTCTTGCAAAGGAGAAGATGTTGAATTTAGGAATTATTGTTCCATGATATCATTTTCATCAAAATTTCATGTATTATCTGCATTGTAATGTTCTTTTATGTTGAAGTGGATGGTCATCTTGACAGGGGAGAAATAAGATATGTGATAGTGTTTGTTTGTAGAAGAGATTGTCAAATTTTTACACAAGGAGAGATAAGGTTTTGTATGAGAATTGGGAAGGGTGCTAATGTTGTTGTATATTGTAACAGGGTAACCCCCTGAAGTTGTATTTCATTTTTCATTGGAGACTAGTCAATAAGACCATTGAAAGTTGCTAGTGAGGTATTGTAGCCAATGGGGCTTGTGTTGCCAATGAGGAATTGTAGCCAGTGAGGCTTGTGTTTCTAGTGAGGCATTGTAGTCAGTGAGGCTTGTGTTTCCAATGAAGCATTTGTAAGCTAGTGAGGCTTTTCCAGTGAGGCACTTTTGATAAGCCAGTGAGGCAATTCTGAGTGGTTTTTCTACCCTGTGAGGGTTTTCCACTCATCAAAAATATGTGTTATGGTTCATATTATCTATCTTTGTATGTGTACCCTAATGCTTTGTTCTTAAGGTCCTGATTCATACTTTGCATCATCATACTTGTATATACGTGTTTGATAGATCTTTGAAGTCACTATTTTTCTTTTTCTTGTAAGTTAAAAGGTGCAAAAAGTTTTAATAGTTTATCTACAACACTGATTCACCCCCCCTCTCAATGTTGTCTATACTCCAACAATTTTAACAAGTTAGAAGGTGAAACTTTTGTTTGCTCGCCTGAGTTCCCGAGATTTCCATTGCTTGGGATGCTAGTGCGACATTTGGATTCAGCATTCCATGCTGGCATCTTGAATCCATGTTGTTTTCCTTTGGCCGAAAGCTCCCCTGTCGAAGACAAAAATCTAGAAGTTTTGCTCTCTCAGACCCTGAAGTAGTTTTTTCTAATAATTAGTTTGTATACACTTTCTTTGCAATTTCTTCATTCAACTTATGTTGAGGTGGATAAGGGTAGTTCGTTCCCTAGGATTCTCTTGAGAATGAAGAGACTCATGTGCAATGAATCCCCCTTATCTCGCACTCCCAAGTTGGGGTGGATTATGGTGAGATATTTTTTTATCGCTAATTTTTTCATTAGAATTTTTATTTCAATTGAAATAGCTTATGATTTGGAAATTGAGCAAATTGATGTGAAAATTGCATTATTCATGTTGATTTGGAAGAAGATATTTATATTTCAAAACCTAAGTACTTTTTGGTGAAAGGAAAAGAATATTTCATCTAGAAGTTAAAGAAATCATTGATGGCCTCAAGAAATATCCTACGATGTGGTACCAAAAATTTGATACATTTATGTTAATCTTAGGATTTGAACAGTTCAAATTAGATCACTATGTTCACTACAAAACTATTGGTGATAATTTTCCAGTTATTACACTTTATGTTGATGATATGTTATTTATTGGAAGGGGAAAATAATTGATTTGTGAGCTAAAATATCAGCTTGTAACAATATTTAAAATGAAATACTTATATTTATTAAAATAAATTCTTGGAATGGACATAGTAAAAGACAGAAAA
Source organism: Sequoia sempervirens (assembly GCA_007258455.2). Lineage (NCBI taxonomy): Eukaryota > Viridiplantae > Streptophyta > Pinopsida > Cupressales > Cupressaceae > Sequoia > Sequoia sempervirens. The sequence goes on along the minus strand of VDFB02193867.1, from coordinate 211,667,587 downwards.
TAGAAAGTGTTTGTTTGGTTAGAGATGTGAATTCAATTTTATGGAGGTTCAATATATAGGATTCTAGACCATTATATGTTCATTTTTCTTTAGGGACAAAATTATCTTACACAATGTCCTACTTCTTAGGTTTAGAGATGGAAGACATGAGTAGGGTACTTTATCAAAGTGCACTTGGTAGTCTTTGTTGGATAGGACAAATGAGAGGGGGGGTGAATCATTTGTCACAGATTATAACCTTCAATTCAATTACCAGAGCTAATACATAAACTGCTTAAATGATTAATCATCAAATGCCAATGCAAAAACTCAAATCCAATGCATAAACACAATAACACCAGATTTACGTGGAAAACCCAATGAAGGAAAAACCACAGTGAGGATTAACTCACACTATAGAGAATATCAAAACCGATTACAAAAAGGCTCATTGCCTGAGATAAGGCTCACTGCCTACAATAAGGACTCACTAACCAATAGGGCTACAACTTGGAGGGCTCACTTCCATAGAGATACAAAGAAGACTTATTACAGAGAGACAACAATCCCAATGCAACAAAGGATTCCACCACAATCATTGATCAACTTGCATGAATGATAGAGTCCGCCTTCTGCTCACTGCATCCAGAAACTCAACATTAAAATTTGCACTGATCTACCACACACATAACTCACACACACTTTCTAAATAGCATCAAGTTGCATCTACTCTTTCACTTATCTGCCTTCTTTTCTCTTGTACATTTTTCATTGCTAGCTCATCCTGTATTTATACTATCTCCAACCTTGAAAAAGATACAAATTCGGCCATCCAACTTCAAATTCAAATTAGGTTGATGCCAAAACATCCTAGGGTGGAATTAGAATGAGGGAACCCCAAACACATGCTTCATCAACTTCGAATATAGTGCTTAACACATGGTTGGCCAAACTAGTGTAAAAGACATAGAACAATTAAGCCTGAAACTTCCATAAACCAAAAATATCTTCAATTCAATCAAAAAATCTTATCTCTAGAACCGCAAGTCAGAAGACTTCATCAAAGAGAAATCTAGACCAGAAACATTTATATTGGACCTCACCCAAAACACATAAAACCATAGTTCACAATTGGTGAACACAACTTGAACTCCACAAAGAACCAATAGCCAATAATCTAGATATAGAAACCTTCAACCACCATGACTAACATATCTAAACCACACAACCATAGGTACAAGTACCAGATCATCATCTTGAATACCTTTAAACTTCCTTTAATACAATGTTCTCAATATATTCAACATATACAGCCAACAACAACTAGTAGATAACCAGTTGACCAATTGAAATCAATGACAACACTTTCATTCCTTTTTCCATTCTTGCAACAATCTCCCCCTTTGTCATTGGTGGCAACACATGATGTGAAAAACCATCAAAGACACCATACCAATTCTCAAGATTTTTATTTTTGCTTCTCCCCCTCAGGAGATCATCTTCCTCATTACCTACTTTCTTTCATTAGCTTCCTCTCCTTTTCACATGTTTTCTCTCCCCCTTTGACATCAATGGAAAAGGAAAAAAAGATATGTTCACTGAATCTTCCTTTGACATGATAATAGAATACTTATAATGACAACACTTGAAACTACCTACTCCCCCTTAGAGGTAGTCACCAAAACATCAGTCCAAAAAGATAGACCATGAATTCACCAAACTAATGCATCTTAGTTTATGAAAGGAGGGGAAGTAACCCCTAACTTCTCCCAAAGATACTCAAAATTATCTTTAGGAAGATCCTTTGTAAATATATCTGCAATCTGATCTTTTTTCATAACATGCTCAAGCTTGACTTCATTCTCCATAACCTTCTCTCTCAAGAAATGATATCTAATAGATATATGCTTCATTCTCAAGTGCATCACAAGATTCTTCAAAATGTTAATTGCACTTGTATTATCACATAAGATAGAAATAGGATCATCATATAGCATTGTGATATCTTTCAATGTATGTTTCATCCATAGAACTCGTGTACAACAAGATGCAGCAGCAATACACTCAGCTTCAAAAATAGACAAATAGACTGAATCTTGCTTCTTACTCAGCCATGCCACCAACCTACACCCAAGAAATAATGCACCACCACTTGTACTCTTTCTATCATTTATACTTTCAGCCCAATCTGCGTTTGTATAAGCACTAAGTGTAAATTTAGTATCTTTAGGATACCATAATCCATAATATGGAGTGCCATTCAAATATTTGAATATTCTTTTAACTGTAGCAACATGTGTTTCCTTTGGATCTTCTTGAAATCAAGCTACAAGACAGACTGCATGCATAATATTTGGTCTAGTAGTAGTCAAATATAGTAGTCCACTAATCATAGATCTATACTTGCTCTAATCAGCCTTAGGTGAATACTCATCTTTACCCAACTTGCAACCAGTCACCATAGGAGTACTTACCAGTTTGGAACCATCTATCCCAAACATTTTCAACATCTCTCTCACATACTTAGATTGTGAAATGAAAATTCCTTTCTTTGTTTGATTAATCTATAGCCCAAGAAATAAATTCATCTCCCCAAACATAGAAATTTCAAATTCTTTCTGCATCTCTTCCACAAACATCTTGCACATCTTTTCATTTCCTTTGAAGTTAATGTCATCAACATATACAACTACAATCAAGATTTTGTCATTTTCAATCTTAAAGTACAAATTACTGTTTGTTGTACTTTTTTTAAATCCTTGTTGAATCATATACGTGTCTAACCTTGCATACTAGGCTCTAGGAGCTTGATTCAATCCATATAAAGCTTTCTTCAATCTGTACACCATATCTAGTTGATTTGTTAACTGAAATCCTCCTAGTTGTTCCATGTATACTTCTTCTAGCTCACCATTCAAAAATATTGACTTGACATCCATCTGATAGACTTTGAAATCTTTATAAGTAGCTAATTCCAAGAACATCCTTATAGATTCCATTTTTTCTACTTGGGAAAATGTCTCCTGAAAATATATACCTTCTACTTGTGAGTAGCCTTTACACACAAGCCTTGCTTTATTTCTGACAACTTTTCCATTCTCATTCAGCTTATTTCTGAATACCCATTTCGATCCAATAATATTTTTGTCTGTCGGTCTTGGGACTAGTTCCCAAGTCTGATTCTTCTCAATCTGCAAAAGTTCTTCTTTCATTGCTTCCTTCCAATGTTCATCTTTATAGGTTTCACTTACTATCTTTGGATCAATCTCAAAGAATAAACACAGGTTTACTTTAGCAACAACTTTGCTTCTGGTTAACACACTTTTTGTCTTGTCTCCAATAATTTGATTTTCTAAATGATTCCTCTATAAATACTTCATTTTCCTAGGGGGCATCACTAGAGCATCATCTCTTTCATTATGTTCATTTTGCTTTTCCTACTCATCTTTATCATGTTCTTCCATAATTTATTCTATTCTTGCACAGTCATGTTCATCAAACACATATCCATCAATATCAATAGAATTCTTCACTATTTCATCTACCTTCACATTCAAGCTCTCTACAATCTTTCTCAGTATTTTATTGAAACATCTATATGCCTTTATTTTGGTAGAGTATCCAAGAAATATTCCTTCATCACTTCTTGCATCAAACTTGTCCAAAGTTTCTTCATCTCTTCTAATATAGCATTTACTTTTGAATACCTTGAAATATTTAACTGTAGGAATTCTTTTGTGCCATAGCTCATAGGGAGTCTTTGTACTGTTTTCTCTTGCTTGAACTCGATTGACTACATATACAACACTATGAATATATTCTTTCCAATAAACTTCTGATAATTCAGATTCAATAATCATTGACCTAGCAGCCTCTTGAATTGTTCTATTTTTCCTTTCAACAAATCCATTATGCTAAGGAGTTATCGGGGTAGATAACTACCTCTTTATTTTGTGCACTTCACAAAACATATTGAACTCATGGGAGGTGAATTCTCCACCTCTGTCATTTCTTAAGCAGTTTATCTTCAAAATCACTTCATTTTCAACCATAGCCTTGAATGCCTTGAATCTATCTAATGCATTTGATTTCTCTCTAAGAAATGTAGCCCATGTATGTCTAGAATAATCATCAATTAAAAGCATAAAGTACCTTTAACCAAGTAGACTTCATACTCTCATAGGACCATAGAGATCTGTATGAACCAAATCCAGTAATCCAGTAGTAGATTGTTCTCTTGATCTATAATGACTTCTTGCTTGCTTCCCAAATTGAGAATTCATGCAAATAGCATTGACAAGCTTTGTAATTCTCAATAAATATCTCATGGCCTGAATAGCACTAATCCTTGCCAAGTTATCAAAATTCATGTGACACATTCTCCTATGCCATAACCAGCTGCCATTTATTTGAGTCAAAAAGCATCTTCCATTTGCACCCTTAATCTGATAAAATTTCCCTTCAAATTTATTTCTTGTAGCAATCAATGTTTCAGATCCTTTCCAAATCTCACATTTCTCATCCTTAAACACAAGATCATATCCTTTTTACACATCTGACCAATGCTCAACAAATTATGTCTTAAACCCTTGACATAGTAAACATCGTCAGTATGATGCTTGCCATCAAAACTTACTGAACCTATCCCAAAAATTTTAGCACCAGTATCATCTCCAAACATAACCAAACCTCCATCATATTTCTCAAGCTTCACAAACTTACTCTTATCACCAGTCATGTGATGTGAGCAACCACTATCAGCTACCCAAAAATTATTTTCTTGCTTAGCATGTAGAGCAGAGACAACTGTAACTTCATTTTTCTCCTTCTCCAGAGGACTTTCCTTTACCTATTTTTCTGAATTAGTAGAAGTAGGTTCATCCTTAATCACCAAGAACAAGCATTCATTGTCATTTGGATCTTCATATTTTGAATCTTCATCTAAAATACTAGCAATCTCATTTACATAGTAAGCTCTGTTAATTTTTTTTCCTTTCTTTTCTTTCTCATATCTTTGTTTATTCATTTTAGCTCTTTCTGGACACTTTGCAACATAGTGACCTATTTCTCCACAACTCAAGAACTTAAAGGGAAACTTACCTTCATACTTACCAGAGCCTTTTCTCATTCTTCTTACAAAGTTAGCTTATATTTCATCAAAGTTTTCTTCATCTGGATCTTCAGTTTTTGTAGCTTTAAAAGCAGACTTTATTTTTCCTCCGTTTCATATACTCAGTTTCCTCATCTCATAAGATGTCAAAAATCCTAACAACAGATCCTTAGTATAGGTCTTATAATCTATAGTTTGCTCAATAGCACTCACCTTTTCACTGTAAGCATCAGGAAGAGTTATGAGAATCTTCTTTACAATCCTAATTTCATCTACAGTAGCGCCAAGAGATCGCATTGCAACTACTACCTCATCCAATCTCTGTAAATAAGATTTGACATTTTCATCTTCAAACATATGTATAAGATCAAACTATGTTTCCAAATTCTACAATTTTTCCTCTTTAATTCTTTCATCACCATCATGTGCTCTTTCTAAAGCATCCCAAACTTCCTTAGCTATCTTCAAATTATGAACCTTAATCAACTTAGAATGTACCAGACTATTCTTCAAGATGAACTTCACCTTATCATTCACTTCATGTGCTCTGATTTCTTCAGGTGTACTCGAACCATTAGCAGGAGGAGTGTAAGGATTATTGTAATCTTTCTCCACATCATATCTGTAATACTCCAAGTATTCTTCCATCAATACTTTCTAGATACAATAATTAGTTCCATAAAACCTCAGATAATCAAAGATCATTTTGCAATCCATCCTAGACCTTCCTCAAATAGTTAATCTCTTCACCAAGGAACCAAGCTCTGATGCCAATTTTTGGATAGGACAACTGAGACGGGGGCTAAATCAGTTGTCACAGATTATAACCTTCAATTCAATTACCAGAACTAATACATAAACTGCTTAAATGATTAATCATCAAATGCCAATGCAGAAACTCAAATCCAATGCACAAACACAATAACACCATATTTACATGGAAAACCCAATGAGGGAAAAACCACGGTAAGGATTAACTCACACTATAGAGAATATCAAAACTGATTACAAAAAGGCTCACTACCTAAGATAAGTCTCACTGCCTGCAATAAGGACTCATTTTCCAACAATAAGGACTCACTATCCAATAGGGCTACAACCCAAAGGGCTCACTACCATAGAGATACAAAGAAGACAAAGAAGATTTGTTATAGAGAGACTCCCAATGCAACAAAGAATTCTACCACAATCACTGATCAACTTACATGAATGATAGAGTTTTCCTTCTACTCACTACATCTAAAAACTCAACATTAAGCTTCGCACTAATCTACTACACACATAACTCTCAGGCACATTTTGAATAGCATCAAAGTCATGTCTGCTCTTTCCCTTATCTTCCTTATTTTCTCTTGTACATTTTTCATTGCTAGTTCATCCTATATTTATACTATCTCCAACTTTCAAAAGATACAAAGTCAGCCATCCAACTTTAAATTTAAATTAGGTCGGCACCAAAACATCCTAGGGTGGAATTAGAATGAGAGTAACCCAAACACATGCTTCACCGGGACCCAAAATAGATCCAACACACTTCATCAACTTCAAAGATAGTGCTTAACACACAGTCAGCCAAACCAGTGTAAAACACATAGAACAATTAAGCCCGAAACTTATAGAAACCAAAAATATCTTCAATGCAATCAGAACATCTTATCTCTAGAACCGCAAGTCAAAAGACTTCATCAAAGAGAAATTCGGACCAGCAACATTTCTCTCGGAACACAAACAAAACACAGAAAACCATAGTTCATAATTGGTGAACACAACTTGAACTCCACAAAGAACCAATAGCCAATAATCTGGATATAGCAACCTTCAACCACCATGACTAACATATCTGAACTGCACAACCATAGGGACAAGTACCAGATCATCATCCTGAATACCTGTAAACTTCCTTTAATACAATTTTCTCAATACCCTCAACATATACAACCAATAGCAACTAGTATATAACCAGTTGACCAATTGACATCAATGACAACACTTTCATTCCTTTTTCCATTCTTGCAATAGTCTTATGTATGTTATGGTCTATACTAGACCAAACATTGCCCAAGTAATTTAAGTTATAATTACATTTATGTTAAATATTGCATGGATGAATTGGCATGTAGTAAAAAGAGTATTTATATATTTGTGGGTACATCAAATTATTCCTTTGCTATCATGAAAGTATAGCAAGAGACGAAAATTACTTAATTTTTTTATGGATACACGGCTTAAGATTGAGCTAAAAACACTGATAGTAAAATATTCACCAATACATATATGTTTTATTTGTTTGGTGGTGTCATTAGTTGGATGAGAAAGAAACAATATATGGTCACTTTTCCCACTACTAAAGAAAAGTATATAAAATTTAGTCATTCTTGTAAAAAATCCATTTGGTTAAAAATATTATCTTCAAATGTTGGGTTGAATTAGGGAGCAATTAAAATTTATTGCGGTAGTTAAAGAGCAATTTTCCTAGAGAATAACTTGACTTTTCATGCAAATACCAATCACATAGACTTGTAGTACCAATTTATTTGAGATATGATTGAAGATGGAAGGGTGAAGTTAGAGAAAGTACAAATTTTGGTCAATGTTGTAGATGCTTTGAGCATGGAGAAATTTAGATTGGGTTATGAGTAAATAGGTCTTTTAGCCCCTAGTAGTTAGATTTCAATTTTGGTGTGTTTCTCTTTTTCTTTTGCAAGGTATTTGACAAGCGGGAGAATGTTGGGAATTAAGGTGTTTAAACTTTTACGAGTTTCTAATATTGTTATTGTTTAATTATTTATAATTCTTTATATTTAAAATTGCTTCATATTAGAGATGAGGTGTCATACTTTGATTTGGCACTTTATGTGCTAGTGTTAGATATCTTAAGTTATCATAAAATGTAACAACATGAAATATATTGAAGAGATGTGGGATGCTATATTTGTGTGGGATCATAATTTTCATATGAAATCTTATGACACATAAGAGAGTAAAGTTAGGGGGAGTTACATTAAAATTTTATGATCCCAAACATATTTTCTTATGAAAAATCTTATGACACATTAGAGAGTAAAGTTAGGGGGAGTTGCATAAGAATGTCATAAGCATATTTTGAGGAGATTATGGATCCTAAAATGGAGTTCCTAATTTAGAGAATAAGTTATGTTTTATGATTACTTATATGATGGGTGAAAGAAATCTATTATTATTAGTGGATTTGATTCTTCATGGTTTGAGGCATTAGATTTTTTCCCAATTTGGACACCACATTTGTCAATATCATTTTCTTATGGTTTTGGGTTTTAATTTAGCAATTTATTGTATTGTATCTTCTAAAAATTGGTACTTGGGAAATGTTGTGTATGGTATTGTAATAGGTGTAATCTTCCAACTGAAATATTATTTTTGATTAAAGGTCAAATAGGTTTTGAAGGGACTTGAAACCCTTTAGTAAAAATAAGTTGTTAAAGATAGAACTAGAAAAAGCAACCAACCAACCATCAAAAAACCAAACAAAAGACAATAGTAGCCTATTGAAGGCATTTGTGAATCTTAACTACCTCTAAGTCCTACGAAATTATGCATTCATGAAGATCAACCAATTCAGATAGCTCTTTTTTTTAATATATGCAGGTCTCTTTGAATGGCTACAAGTATGAGTACTCGAGCCAACTCTAGCAGAAGGAACTTGTTTACCTTTAATAAAAACCATATCCATAGCATTACCATCCTTTAATCAAGCTAAAATATTGTTAAAATCACTCCAAAATTGAGTATTTATTATTACTCCTGTAAGAGATTGCTTTTCAAGTGTATTGTAATGTGGTATTTTTCTAAATAATAAATTGTGCAACGTTGGAGTGGGATTTTTATTGAAAGGTTTTTCTCATGTAAACCAATATGTAATGGTTTATGTTGTTTATGTATATATGTTCTATCATTTTCTATAAATATTTAAAATAGATTTAAAGTTTGCATACAAAACTCCTCTTAAGGTTTATTGTAAGAATTTGAATCTACTACCTTTGCTTCCTTATAATTTGAAGCCCACTCATGGAGAAGGGAAGTCACCTCTATAAAATGGGGTTATTGATGATTCTTATTTTAAAGAGCTTATAAATAAAATTATATTCTAATTAAGGTTAAATATTATAGAAAATTGAAGGGGCTAATTCTAATTGATAAGGATATTGATGTTTTATTTGATCCATTAAGCCGATTAAATTTCTATAGGTATAATTGGGCTAAGTTTTATTCCTATAGATTGACTTTGATGGAATGGATCCTCTTACTTGTGACAATTTAGCTAGAAGTGGCTTCTAATATAAGTATATGTTTTCTCAACATGTTATAATCTACTTAAAAGCATAAATACTAATAACTATGTGACATAACTGAATCCATAAAAAAGAATACTATAAATTATTTAGTTAGTGATACTAAAGACTACTATATATTTTTGCATACCAAATAGATTAATAGAAGAAAAAAATTAAGGGTCCATAAAGATTTAAAATAATAGGAAAGATTTTGAAATAGTAGTAAAGTTTTGGTAGGGTTTTTTTAAATATTATTATTGTTTGATGTAATGGTGAAATTTACATACCCATACTAATTACAATTTAGTTTTGGGCTTATTTTGAGAGAATTTCTTAACAAAATTATATAGCAATATGTGGGTGATAAGTTTGTCTCCTTCATCAATCCCTATCCATCCCTTTTTAAGCTCACTTTCATACATGCCTATGCATTTTATTTTATCCTTTCCCTATTACTATATTTTTTCACATATTCGCCACATTTATTATCCCATACTTTCAAATATTCATCTCTTATCTTCATACCTGATGCAGGAGCATCTTGACCAAATCATGATTCCATGGAGGAATTTTTGAATATTGATCAAAATTTGGTGTCCAAACCTTGTATAGGGTTGTATAATTCATTTTGCACATGTATTAGAAGCATTAGGAGGTCATTGTATCTTATTTTGCAATAAATGTAACGAGTTGTCCAAAAAGTGCAAAATTTGTAAAAGATGTAAAATTGCACAAAAAAGATATAAACAAGGAATATGAAAGGTCACTTGGGTTTTAGGCATTGGTAGGAAGTTGGAAATTAGTTAGAAATTGAAGATTCATGTTTTAAATTCCTTTAAAAGTCCTTGTAGATAGTTGAGAAAGTGTGGGTGATTGAATGGAAGAATTTGAATTAATAGAAAACACTATTTTATGCATTTATCTACAGAAACTCTTTGTTTTCAAGCCTTGTAAAGCCCTGTACGGGCATGAAATAAAGTTTGAATTTTTGTAAGTGAAAATTAGTCCAATCACCTTCCATTTCTTTTTTGTTTCATGCAATTTGGTTTCGATTTGAGGAAGATATGGAAATTTTTTAGAAAACTGTCAAAACCCCTATTTAGGGTAATTAGTGAAGTTAAAAATTGTGTCTCTCATCCTTACCACTGGAAATTGCTAATAATTGGTGGAAAGTATCTTGTTGACATGTAGTTTCATATTCCTGTATATTTAAATCAAATGGTTAAGATAAATGTGTAGGGAGATAATATTTTATGACTGCAGACTATGTACAGACAAAAAAAAATAGAGTTTAAGCAACCTAAGAACTAGGGTTTATAAAAATGGTTATGGAAATGGAAATTTTATGTTTTATTAAGCTTTTCCATACCTAATTTTACATGTTCCAAGTGGTGGTTAGGAGAATACAGGTCTGGAGATAGTAATTTCAATAAGCCCTATTTGTGTTAAGACCTATTTATGCCTAATTTGCAGCGATACAGTCCTGATTTGATCAATACTTTCCAAAGAAACATATGATGGTTTTTGGATATGTTCTAAAACACTTTAAGGGGAATCCAAAAAGGTAATTATAGACTTTATATGGGGTTTTTAATCAAAGATATCTTTGACAGTATGTGTTAGAGTGCTACTAGGAATACAAGGGGTCAATGAAGGATTGGTAATGAGATGTAAGGGTAGACCATCAAGGTTGTTTGTTTTGGTCAATTTAATGTTCTTAAATGGTGAAAAATATAGTTGTGTCCATGTTTGAATTCAGATTAGTTGGAAGTCTCTAATATGCTTTTGAGGAGTCATTGTATTGAAAGTGCTCTTGTGAAGGTTGTTGAATCAGTTAAATTGAACCTATATTTGAGGATTGTGTTTGTGGAGGTTTTAAACAAGTCATTCTTATGTGGACCAAAGTTTCTTGAAGATTTTGTAGAAGTTTGGAACTCTGATTTCATGATTGAGTGTTTGAATTAAGGGTTTATGAAGGAAAAGGTGTACATGTGATGAGTGTTCAATAAGGAATGTTTTAAGTGTTGTGAAATGAGATTGAGATAAGTGATTTTATTCCTCTAGCATTGCATCAATACCTCACTTTCCTTGTCCTAGGTCATTTCCACAATGCATAAGATCAATATCACACAACACTTATTAACTTGAAATTCAAAAATTTAAGACTCAAATTGTCGACTCCCACCTTTTTTTAGTTATTAGGAGCTAACTTAGTAAAAATTTATAGGAATATTTTATGTATTTATATTTAAGGACATTCATTTGTTCATTTAAACACATTAATTGATCTTATAACATTTGAGCATGTAAGACTTTACAAAGAGAATTCCTAAGATTTTTTGATTTGGAGTGCTAAAAAGAGAAATATTTGCATCATAATTCACATTTGGATGACTCACATTCTTTCTTGTTATCTACCAACACTTGTCCAAGGTCATAAAGCTAGTCATTCAAAGGGGTTGACTAAAGAGAACTTAAACCCTTACAATTCATAAATATCTCCAAGGTATTTCTAAATTTCACCAATCCTTACATGTCAATAGAGAGTAAGAATTAGAGAAAAATATACCTCAATAGTCTATATAGTCAATTACGAAAACTTATGCTATACAGAACTAAACTAGGGTTATGAAATTGGTTTGCTAAGATTTTCATGTTTGCATAGATTTCAAGGACGATCTACATTCCAAGGTCGTTAAGTTTCTACATAATGGAAATTTATTTCTATAGGTCATCAACAACCATAACCCATCTTCAATTCAAGAGATAAGTACATCTTTCATTCATATTTAATTTCCTATAATAGTATTTAATTATTTATTATTTATATATCCTTATTATTTAAGTTAATTACATGTTAATTGATAATATTTACTTAACCAAGATAGCACCCTAGAAAATTATATTTCCTTTATATTTTTTTGTGAACCCATCTAATATTATTAGAAGATTAAATATTGCATACCTTGTGATTTCAACACTACAAATTGTCCTTATTTTAGTTTCCATTCCTATAACATTTTTTATGGATAATTTTATCCTAGCCTGGACCTTTTCCTTCACCAATTTTTTAATTTTTACATCACATTTCAATATTTCTTGCCAACCATAATTCAAATTTTGAATATTTTCTCCAAGATTATAGCATGGATATCAAAATAACATGCTAACTTCCTAGGAATTTTTAAAATTTGAATCGTTGGTATCCAACTCAATTGTCTCTTGTTGCCTGCTATAATTCTTATCTATCCAAAAAAAAAAAATTGCATCCAAACTTGACCTTTCAACTTCTACAAGTTTTTAAACCTCAATTTTCCAACCCATGCAACTCTCTCTTGGATCCATGTTATTGATTAGACCTCCATTGTTGAAGATTGATAAGGCTAAATTCCACTAAATCTCTTTGGACTCATCCATGTTCTTACTCCTTTCTTCTATATCACGCTAGTAATATTATTTCAATAAGATATCATTCTTACTTTGGATAATATTGTAGTTATTTCATTTCTATTTTTATTCCATAATTCTCTTTGCATATCTCTTAATAACTATCACCTCCTCTTTTATGAATCAAGTATGCACACTTGGTTGTTTTACCCAATAAACTAGGTATCTAGAACTTAATGATTTATTTCAACATCATTGTTCTTAGTTGTAAACACACATAACCTAATTACACACTCTTCAATCTTCATTTTCTATTTTTATTGTCCATGCAGTTTGAAAGGATAAACAAATGGCTTGACCATTCCTAGAAATCTCCCAAAAATCCACCAAAATTTTTTTTGCCCTAGCTACTAGTTTCTTGGAGGCTATCTTGCATGAAGGTTTGCATTTAGTTGTCTTATTTTATCATTTCATTGTATTTAAATCATTCTATATTATATTATTGATTTTCTATAGATTCATGGATATTTTATGAGATTTATATTTTTTTTTCCTTTTTCGTGTGCAGATAGAGTGACCTTAGGTTGGGAACTTAAGTTTTCTATTGTTCTTGGATAAAAATACCCAAATGATAGTGCATGAGAAATATATAGTGTGATGCACTAGTGTCTGAGACAATGAGATCCTCATTTCAATTTCTAGGTTCCTCATTCTTTATTGAATTCATTTCTACCAGCTATTTTACTTTTAGTACTTTGACATGTTCTATTATTTCATTTTTTCATAAAAATGAGAAAATGATATAAATTATTTAACATAGATTAAAATTTTCTTCTACATTTTGATGAACCTAACTTTCTATCACTAAATATTATCTTTCTCACATTACATTTTTCTTCCAAAATCCAAATTAAAATATTTATTTCTCAAAAAAATGAGACACTATCCTGAACCCCACTAATAGTCCTAAAGGAGAAAAATGACAACCTTTAGTTGAATCCTCAAATTATTCTTCATTATTTTTTTATCTTGTATATTTTCATGGATCCTTCTAGTTTTTTCCCTTAGGATTATTTACATTCTTGCATCATGTACTATGATTTATCCTCTCATTTCATTGATTCATATCCTTATATTTTGGATGATATAACCTTCTTCTATAACATAAATATAAATTCATGTCCCATTTATATAAGATATTTGATTGCTTCTATGATCTTTCTACAATTATAGATCTTATATATGTCCCCCCTTCTATATTAAAAGACCTCACTACATTTACCTCCATGACTTATCAATATAGTGCATTATAATAGATAAATGATGTTGATAGGCATTCTATTATCTTTTATTCCACTTCTCATCCTATCGATAATCCTTATTTTTCTTCAACTCTCTCCCATAGTCCATGATCACATATATTTTTTCCACTTATCTATCTCTATTGACTATATATTAAAACTTTATGGATCTCTCACATAAGGTGTTATAAGAGTATCCCTAGGAATTACATGACAATATTGTATCATTTTGGGATAGTGGCTATGTGTTTTATTTCAATTTTTTATTTATTTGTAAGTTTGTGGTTACTAGTTTATGATAGAAAATTTTAGTGCAATTCGCCATGATTTGAAATTATCTTCCATGGTTTTGAATATAGTTTTAATTATAATTTATGGATGTCATGTTAACATTTGAGGATATTTAGATTAAATGATTCTAGAAAAGTTCTAGAGCATCTATAGGCAGTTGTGATAGTGTCTATTTGTGACAAGCATTTTAGGATTTGTTTCAATAGAAGAAAATCTATAATGTTTTATGTAATCATTGAGGATGAATTTTTTTGTATCATTTGGAGGTTCTCCACCATTTTACCATTTATGTTTATAAACTTATTATTCTTATTTGACATGTTTTATGTGGTATTGGGATTGCACCACCTTGTAGCATATGTAAACCATAAAGGAGGCTTGAAAGTGTTATTTGTACATAAGTGGTGATTGTTTGAAGGTATAAAAAGAGGTAATGAGGAATTAGAATGAGACTTTGAGATTTGAGATGCAAGTTATGAGTAGAGAACAAGGAGTATAATGCGAAGTGCAATCCTAAGGGAGATAATATTACAATATAGTGGTTGTCAATATAATAGAGTAGAGTATATTTTAAAAGTTATCAATGTTATGTAATTTCATAGTTTAGTTTTTAATAGATGAAAAGTGAAATGAATGTAACTTGGCCTATAAGAGGGCCCATTATGGAAAATTAAGAATTTTTAATCATGATGATAGTCACACAAGCATAAATTAATGAGAATATTATTGTTATTTATGTGAAATCTATCAAATCCCTATATTTATGCCTGGCTATAAATAATTGGATTGATGTCTTTAATTGTGACTAAAAAATATTATTTTGAATATTATGTTACTACTAATAATGATTGCAAGAAATGTTTAAATTTTTTGATAAATATTATAAATTTTGAATTATGAAATTAATCTTTATTTAAATGTTAGATCTAATCAAAATTTAATGAAGACTAAATATTATTTTTATTGTGTTCATTAGTGTGATACGAAAGAACTATCATTCTTGTGGTAATAGAGAGTATCAATAATGAGAGGTCTTCTAGATAGTTTGTAAGGCACTATGACTAAAATAATATCATCATGCATGTCAATATGTTAATCTTCTAGGTTAACACAATTGTAGATATATTTTTATGTTTATATAGTTATGAATAATTATGGCAATTGAGTTGTCTTCTACCTATAAAATAAAATGTAAACATTTCTTCATGATGTAATTTTGATAGACAATAAGATACATTTTTTTACTCTACCCTTCTTGGGCCTAACAGTGGTATCAAAGCCCAAAGATGTAACAGTCCATCTATTCATCATTTATCTTGTGTGAAGTGAATTATGTGTGAAAGATGAGAGATAAAAGGGGTTAGAAAAGGACATTAAGTGAAATAGGAAGATGAAAGGCAATGAAGGATAGCACAGGATTTGGAGAAAGTCTTGAAGGGGCATTATGAATATCTACATACATGTCTGAAGTTTGCACTAGATTTTCCTTTTATTATTGTTGTTGTGCATAAAAGATATAGGAATAGTGATTATTTTCTTTTTCTTAGAGGGAATTTTGGTTTTGTTAAAGAACCAATATCCTAGTATTCATTCCAATTGTGGACATGACCATAGACATTATATTCTCTATATTTACTAACCTTGTGTGAAAAGGAATATTCTTTTAAATTATTGGATATTGCAACCTCTGTTAAAGGATTTTATTGTGGATATTCTCTTTATTTTTTGATCTTTTGATCATTTATGGAGTGATAAGAAGACATAACGTGTGTATTTTCAATTACAAAAAAATTTATGTGATAAAAATAAATAAGGGTTTGTGAGGATTTTTTAATATTATTGATTGGACTTGTATAATGGGATTTACTTTGTATCAAGATGGAATTTTATCTTTACAGATTAAAATTGACAACTTAGAAGAAGATATGCAAATATTTAAGTGTTGGAGGCAATTTCAACCTAACTTTATGTAGTTTTTTTCTCAATATATCTTGCTACAACACGAGATAGATAGGTTACACAATCAAACACCCAATGCTAAATCATTAAAGAAAGATATAAAGAAAAAGAGGTTGAACAAGATGCATCTTCTTCTAACATTTCAATAGATAAAGCAAGTAAAATCAATGTTTTCTTGAAGAAAGGTGTTGTGTCTTCCCTTGCGCTAAAAAGAAAAAATGTTGTGTCTAAGCCTATGGCCCAAAAATTCCACCAACTAAAGTCACAAAAGCATAAACCCATTGAGTCAAAATTTACTACTTCACCCAAAACTATTGTGAGAGTTTGGGAATCTCATAAAATAAATAGGGGAAAATATGGTCTTGGTTACAAGGGTTTTTTTTTTTTTTGGTCGGTAGGGTTTTTACTCTATTTTTTATTTTATTTATGTTTATCTCGCTTGTGCAAAAGACTGGCCTCAACTCTGGTGTCTTTTCTCCATTTATGGAGGGGGGTATGATACCCCCTCCTAACTCAGTTTATAGGAGAGTCTTAATCACTCCCAAACCCATCCTACGAAATCCTTCAAGGAAGTCGTTACTGCACAAGTTTCTGAAACATTCGAGGCTCCTGTTGACACTAAGTTCGTTGTGGATGGGGGATCTGGTGAGGATGGCTGAGGGGAAGGTAAGAACCCCTCTTTTTTCCCTAAATATATTTTTTTGCATCCCAACCCTGTAATGAAAGAAACCATTTTTGGGGAAAGATCCAAATTGAAAGACTCCGCAATTTTTTTCACAGGTGTAGACTTAAGCAAAATGCCTGCAAGAAAGGTGTTTGATGCTTGGTTTTCTAATGTGTGGAATAATAAATTTGGCATTCACATTTCTTATTGTATATTAATTCAAAAAGGACTATTTGTTATCTTCTTAAAATCTCATGAAATGCAAAAAAAAGTGTTGGATAAACCCTATAGGAATGTTGGAGGTTGTGCCTTTCGCGCCCTACCTTGGTCGTCTTCAGTCATTGCAGAAGAAATAACTACTCTTTCCTACCCTAGATGGGTAGTGGTAAAAGACCTCCCCCTTGAATTTTGGAGGTTGCTTCTGCAGCTCCTCGAACAAATTGGCAAAGTTGTTAAGGTTGAAGAAACCAAAGCCACTATTTTGGATCTTGACGCAAGGGTCTTGGTTTCTCTCACCCCCAGCATGGAATTCCCCAGTTACATTAATATTGTCAAATATTTTGTTACCTCATCATGCCCTTTGCAATATTGGGTGGGATAAACGACTGCTTCCTTTGTAGAAGGGAAGGCCATCTGAGAAGAAACTACCCTATTATTCATAAGACAAAAGCTTCCTTGGGGTCCTGCCAACCTATTCATGAGACTCCCAACAATGGAGGCAATAAGTCCACACCTAAATCATCTAAATCATCCGGGTGGGTAACAACGAGGATCCCCTTTTTCCCCCACTTGTTGGTGGTGAAGAGGGCAGTGTTGGGTTGCCTGCGCAAGATGATAGTGGTGAGACGACCTCCATTTTTGGGGGTTCTATAGAAGATCTCCCATCGCACATCGGTGGTCTTGATGTGGCCCTCAACAACTCTTTTGATCCCCTTGGGGACAATTCTCCTAACCCTTTGAATGGGTAAATTAATGAGACCCTTAAGGCACAACCCTCCCCTAGACTACTATTGACCCAACAGGTGACCGAGGATGTGCTTTTGTTAGAAAGGCTTAATGCTCAACAAATTTTCCTAGAGAATCTTAAGCAAAAAATCCAAAACTCTTGGCGAAAACTGGAAATGGGCCCAAAGGTAACTGAATTTCAATTAAAAAGAAAGGATAACCAATTCTCCTTTGAAAAATTCCTTCCTGGCCGAGTTGTGACTGGTGTTGATAATTTGATTGGGGGCTCTAGGGACCCCTCAACGTAGGGTGATGATTTTTTCGTAGAGGTAAATGCCTCTAAATTTTAGGTGGAGGATCCTCAATTGAGGACCAGTTCTTCTCCCCCCCGTTGGGTGATCCCTTTGTTCCCCCCATCCAGAATATCTCCCCCAGTATCGCCTCTGGCCAATCATCTGACTTTAAATGGGAGTGCATTTCCAACTCTGATTTGGTTTCTAATCCCCCTCCCTCCAAGACTAATCTCTTGGGGGTTGAGGATCCCTCAAGCTCTCCCACAGGAATCCTAAAAAGCAGAGACCCCGGGGTCATGGGAGTAATTGTTGATGAGAATGCCATGTTGGGGAAACTGGAAATTGTGCCTAAAAAAAAAATGGTTCAAGACGACCAAGGAAAATCAAGGGTTCAATAGCCCCGAACAAAGAAGGAACAAGCTCATTAAGCAAAAGGAAGAAAAGGAGTGTGGTGATCCAATCCCTCATAGCCAAAAAGTGGGAGATGGATGAGAAGCTACTCAAGTGTTTTGAAAATTTTAGGAGTGACCAAAGTGACAACCCCATGACTGGTGATGATGAAGCTTAAATGTGTATCTTGGAATGTTAGGGGACTTGAATCCCGTAATAGAAAATATATAATTAGAAGGTTCTTAAATATGGAAAAAAGTAAAGATATTGTGCTTCTCCAAGAAACTAAAGCTCCTAGTTTTTCGCTTGAAAACAACCTCAATTTTTTCTAGAAAGAAGCTTGCTCATTCACCACTACGCATGAAAGGGGTAGAGGGGTAGCCATCCTAATTTCCAATCAATGGAATCAATCCATCACTAGATCTGAGTGTTCCCCATGCAACAGAGTTGTGTGGGTGACACTGAAAAAGATGACAAGGAGTTTGGTGTTTGTTCAATTTATGCTCCTAATGACTACAGGGATAGAATCTCCCTTTGGCAATGGCTTGCTAACTTTCCAACCATCCCCTAGGTGCTTGGAGATGATTTTAACATGATTGAGCATCCTGAAGATAAGTGGGGAGGGATCAAAATGTTCTAGAAGGGAAATGAGAAGCATTTTTAGCTCAAATTAAAGCACAAGTTCAATCTAATTGACCCAATGGAGAATTATAAAAAAGATCATAAGGATATCTGGTTTACTTGGTGCAATGCTCAAAAAGGTAATTCTAAAATTTACTCCAGGTTGGATAGATTCTATGCCAATAAGGACTTTTTTAGCTTCATTCCCAATGAAAAAGCTGTCAAGTTTTGTGTCCACCCCTACACCCTTTCTAATCATCACCCTATCAAAGCTGACCTTGTAGTTTATCAAGACAGTCCCATAATTTCATCCAAGAACCAGGCCTTTATGTTCAACACCATGCTACTTGAAGATGTTGATTGTAGGGAAGCTATTTCCTCAATTAGGAAAATAAATAAGTGGATGCTCAAAGATGTTACTACCATCGAAAGATGGAACACCAATGTTGATTCATGGAGGAATTATTTTCATATTATAGGGAAGAAAAAGGCTCTGAGCAGCAGGAAACAGGAAAACAAGCTTCAAAACTGCCTCTTTGAGGCTAAGGCCAAACTTCAAAAGGCCTCGAGCAAAATTTCCTTAGGAGAGGACCTAGTGAAGGCCAAAGACTAACTGAGAAGGATACAAAACAGAAAAATTAAAGGCATGAGGGTCCGATCTAAGGTGAATTGGCTAAAAACTAGTGAAAAAGGGTTGAAATTCTTTTTTAAGTTTTTAAGAGAGAAAATATAAAGGAGTAGATTGGGAAAATTTGGGATGGTGAGAATCTTCTCAACTCTCAAGATGACATTCTAAAATAGTTCCATAGTCTTTTTAAGAGTCTCTTCACCTCTAAGGGGAAAGGGAATGATAGATGTAAGGAAAGAGCCTTTGTTGAGATCATCATCCCTAGAAAGATCTCTAGTGATGATGTTGCTTCCCTCTCTACAGAAGTGACCAAGGATGAAATTTGAATGGCCATCAACTCCATGAATAATTATAAATCTCTAGGTTGGGATGGGCTACCTATTGAGTTCTACAAGTGTTTCTCAAATTGGATTCCTGAAGACCTACAAGTTTATAAGGAATCCATTAACAGTGGATCCCTGGGTAAATCCATTAATAAGGGCATCATCAAACTCTCGCCAAAAGGGGGGGAAAAACCCTGGTTAAGAACTAGAGGCCAATCACTCTTTTAAAAATCTCTTGTAAGTTATTCGCCAAAGTGCTCGCCTTAAGGTCGGTTAATATGCTACCCAAGCTTGTGAGCTCCACTCAAACTAGTTTCATCAAAGGGCGCTATATTTTGGAAAACCTCATAACAAGTTGGGAGGCTATGGAATGGGAAAATGCAACCAACTAGAAGGTTACAATGTTGCTCCTAGATTTTGAAAAGGCCTATGACAAAGTGGAATGGTCCTTCTTAAGGGTTGTCCTTAAATCATTTGGTTCCCTAAAGGCTTTTGCAAGATGGTGAACACTCTGCTAAAAGATGCCTCTACCCAGATTGAAGTGAATGAGGAATTCTCTCAAGAGGTGTGGTTGGAGAGATCCATCCGGAAGGGCTTCCCCTTGGCCCCTGCTTTGTTTTTCATTGCCTCAGACGCTTTACATTTTCTTTTGAGGGACCATACACTTTCCCCAAGAAAACAAGGAATTGGACTTCCTGACAACAATGAGTTGATCAATGTTCAATTTGTGAATGACACCACCTATTCATTGACCTTGATAGAAACAACATGAAATCCTTGATGGTAAAGCTTGAGCTTTTTTTCCTTGCATCAGGAGCAAAAATCTCCAACTAAAAGTCAATTGCACTCGGGTGGGAAGACTCCCCTCCAGAATGGTTAAAGGACTTCAACTTTCAGTGTGGTGGCTCTAATATGCAAGTGATATATCTTGGGATCCCCTTCCCTGTCATCCCTAATCTCAAAGAGATGTGGAAATGTGATGTAGAGCAAGAGGAAAAAACACACAACAATCTACCTCACTCAATATGACTTGACAAATCTCTAACATATCCTTTATGTTCGTGTAACTAGGACTCCTTTTTCCCTCAAAAATTCTTTAATCCAAAGTACTTAACTGAAACATGGCCCAAACCACATGTAGATTCCACACAATACCTTAAATAACTTCAAATAATAGACTTCAAAACCCAAACACCTTAAATCAGTGAATTCACAAAATGGATTGTCCAAACACCAAGACCATGCCCATTAGGCCTCATAAAAAAACAATCTCAAAATATCAAAACCATTTTCTTCTTTAATGGCACCAATATGTATTAAAATACCATTTAAACCTTTTCAAGCTTCCTTATCAAAGTATCAACCCAAATTCACAAAACAAATACTTTAGAACCTCACTGTCCCCTTTGTTTACCAAATTGTCCAACAAAGAATAGTATATAAATGATCACCAAATCCTTTAGCCACGTAATCTTATCAAGAAATAGGATTAAACACATCCTAAACACCATTTAAAACAATAATTACATAAGGGGATCTTATATTCCACAACCAAAATTCATAAAATTTACTCTGTATTTTGTTTTTACTAGTCCTATCATTTGCAGATTTAAGGTTTATTGAATATACTATCTCCCCAATCAATTTTTCCTAAGCATTGCTTGAGACACATCCACTTTGATCTATAAAAGCTTAAAAATCCATTAGATTTCCATTTCATAAAGCATTTATTCAAACCCTAGGCATGGTTTCTTACATAAACTTTGTTTTTACTGTCTATACATAATCTACAATCATAAAATCTTATCTCTCCACACTTTTATCTTAACCATTCAGTGTAATACTTCCAAAATATGAAAGAAAAAATTTCCAAGATTAATTCCACCAAGTATTATCAAATTTCAACAGTTACAATGAGAGAAATGCAACTTTTACTATCTCTATTTACCCTAACAAAGGGTTTACAAAGTTTTCAGAAAATTATCAATGTCTCACTCAAATGAAAACCAATTTACATGAGACCAAAATAAAATTGGAGGTGATTAAGCCTATTACCATTCAAAATCATTTAATCAAGCTTATTAGCCCGTACAATGGTCGTACAGTGCTTGGAAATTCAGAATTTTTGAAGAAATTACTTAAAATCAAAGATTTATTTTATTATATCTTCTCATTTCAATCATCCTCCAACTTCTAAACATACCAAGAGCCTTTTTAAAGGAATAAAACATGTCTTTTGAACTTACAACTACCTCCAACCACCTAAAACTAAACTAACCCTACATATTCCATTTGTTACATTTGTGCCACTTGTACATTATTTTTGCAATTTTGCACTTTTATGTTGACAACTTTTGGATACATTGACACATTTCAAAATTTTCTTAAATGACCTCCTAAAATACATGAGAAATGACTCAAATAAACTTAATACAATGTAAGAACATCAAATTCCAAAATTTCCACAAGGAGGCATAATTGAGTCAAGGTGTTCCTACACCATACTCCTAACCAAGAAAAGAATCCAAGTCCACTTGGATTGATGTTGTCAACAACCTTCAACTCTTTGTATGCTCTACCTTAGATTGAAATTTCTTCTAACCACCTTCATCTTAACCTTGGGTTTAAACTTTTCCATGCAAATTAGTCCTCTGCTATGCTTCCCCCCTAAAATTAGATTCTTCACTTCTTTATACACCTTAATATCATGATTCTCCCTTTGTCCTTTAACCTGCAAATTATTCTTTGTCCAAAGCATTAGTAACATAATGAAATGAAACAAACTTTTTACCATAATACCTCCATAATTTTTCAATTCCTTTCAAACCTCCAATATCAACTCATTCACAATCATCCCTTTAATCAACTCAATGTCCTCAACTTCTTAAATTAGGTTTTTTGTCATATCTTCATGCTTGGAAACATTTAGAACAACTTTGCTTTCTTCATCAATGAATTCCTCTTCAACATCTTCAAAGGCTTCTTGTTCTTTCATCCTCATTTGTCTTCTTCTCTTCTTGATTATCTTCCTTATAGGCCATGAAACTTTCTTGTTTACCTTCAAGTTCCAACTTTTCATTTCCTCAATCATCTACTCCATCTTCTTCATGGACTCTTGGAACTCTTCTTCAAGTCTTTTCAACTCTTGCTTCAACTCAACAATTTCTTTATCCATCTTTGCTTGTCTCTTTCTCTTCTTTCTTTCTTCCTCTTCCTACAAATGCTTTCTCAATATCTCCATCTCTTCTAGATGGTCTCAGCAAGTCTCTCCTTGCTCACAACTCTCAACTTTCCTCAACTTTCTCTTTGCCTTCTCATGGAAGCAACTAGGTTCTCACATAACCTGCAACCAACCACAACACAACACAAAACACAAAACCACAACTACAACTCACTAGCCCAAATATTTCCTGGGCTTTGATACCAATTTTGATGCAGAGCAAGAGGAAAAAACACACAACAATCTACCTCACTCAATCTGACTTGACAAATCTCTAACATATCCTTTATGTCCATGTAACTAGGACTCCTTTTTCCCTCACAAATTCTTGAATACAAAGTAGTTAAATTGAAACATGGCCCAAACCACATGTAGATTCCACACAATACCTTAAATAACTTCAAACAATAGACTTCAAAACCCAAACACCTTCAATCAATGAATTCACAACATGGATTGTCCTAACACCAAGACCATACCCATTAGGCCTCATAAAAAAAACAATCTAAAAATCCCAAAAAAAAATTCTTCTTTAATGGCACCAACATGTATCAAAATACCATTTAAACCTTTTCAAGCTTCCTTATCAAAGTATCAACCCAAATTCACAAACAAAACACTTTAGAACCTCACTGTCCCCTTTGTTTACCAAGCTGTCCAACAGAGAATAGTATATAAATGATCACCAAATCCTTTAGCCACATAATCTTATCAATAAATAGGATTAAACACATCCTAAACACCATTCAAAACAATAATTACATAAGGATATCTTATATTCCACAACCAAAATTCATAAAATTCACTCTGTATTATGTTTTTACCAGTCCTTCTATCATTTGCAGATTTAAGGTTTATTGAATATACTATCTCCCCAATCATTTTTTCCTAAAAATTGCTTGAGACACATCCAATTTGATCCATAAAAGCTTAAAAATCCATTATGTTTCCATTTCATAAAGTATTTATTCAAACCCTAGGTGTGGTTTCTTACATAAACTTTGTTTTTACTGTCTGTACATAATCTGTAGTCATAAAATCTTATCTCTCCACACTTTTATCTTAACCATTTGGTGTAATACTTCCAAAATATGAAATAAAACGTTTCCAAGATTAATTCCACCAAGTATTAGCAAATTTCAATAGTTAAAATGAGATAAATGCAACTTTTACTATCTCTATTTACCCTAACAAAGGGTTTACACAGTTTTTAGAAAATTATCAATATCTCACTCAAATGAAAATGAATTTACATGAGACACAAATCAAATTGGAGGTGATTGAGCCTATTACCATTAAAAATCATTTAATCAAGCTTATTATCTCATACAATGGCCATACAGTGCCTAGAAATTTAGAATTTTTGAAGAAATTACTTAAAATCAGATATTTCTTTTATTCTATCTTCTCATTTCAATCACCCTCCAACTTCTAAACATACCAAGAGCCTCTTTAAAGGAATAAAACATTTTTTTTGAACTTACAACTACCTCCAACTGCCTAAAACTAAACTGACCCTACATATTCCATTTGTTGCATTTGTGCCACTTGTACATTATTTTTGCAATTTTGCACTTTTTGTTTGATAACTTTTGGATACATTGATACATTTCAAAATTTTCTTAAATGACCTCCTAAAATACATGAGAAATGACTCAAATAACCTTAATACAATGTAAGAACATCAAATTCCAAAATTTCCACAAGGAGGTATAATTGAGTCAAGGTGCTCCTGCACCAAAATGGATAAGTGAAAAGATTGAGAAAAAGCTGGAAAAATGGAATAGACACTATCTCTCATTAGCAGGAAGGATCCAAGTTTTCCAAAAAAAAATGTCTTCTTATATCATATATTATGCCTCGGTCTGGTTTTTCTACAGTTATTAAATTAAAGAGATTTAGAAAATAATTAGAGTGTTCCTTGGGTCTGATGGCAAAGGGAAGAGGAAAAAACATGTGGTTAAGTGGGACTGGTGTTGTCTTGACAAGTTGCAGGGTGGCTTGGGCTTAAAAGACTTAAGACTCTAGGGCATTGCTCTTGCCTCTAAATGGGTGGTAATATCATTGAAAAAAGGCGAACCTTGGAAGGTTCTATTCAAAAACAAAATCCAAAATGTGGTTCCCAAACATGCCAAATCCTGGAAAGGCGTACCCCTATGTGATATTCTCATTAGTAGTCATTCCATGACTCCATCTGGATCCTTGATTTTTAGGATCCTTTAGAAGGCTTGGGAGTACACTAAGCACAATGCTCAGTTAAAAAACTACAATACAACCCTCAATAACTCTAAATGCCAAAGCTTTTGTTCTATTTGGTGGAATCTCTACCAAAAAGGTAAGCGCCTTGCTCTCCTTCAAGGAATGTTCTGCTAAAAAATGGTATAAGGTGGGCATTAAAACTTTCAATGACGTGCTTAGGAATGGGGATCTCAAAAATTTCCAGGCCTTGAGTATTGACTTTTCTCTCCCCCCTCTACAGCAGGAACCCACTCCACCTTGGTTGTGGCTTGTTCAGGGGAACTGTTCCCCTCTGATATTGCACCTTCTTTTAATCTTTCCCAAGACTTGGTGTGGAGGGATGGGGCAGAGCTAGTCAGCCTCAAAGCCAAAACTATTTACAAAGATCTAAGCTCAAATGATGCTATTCTTAAGCATCTCAACCTATGTTGGAGAACATCTCTCCCAGACACCAGTTGGGTTAAAATCTTTGTAGATGTTTGGCATGGTTGTGTTGAGCCTAAGAAAGCTTCCTTGAGGTGGCTTCTCCTTCTCCAAAGGCTTCCCTTTAAATCCAACACAAATGATATTGACATTTTTTTTGTTTGTTGCACTCCTGAATCTATGGTTCATATACTTTTTGAATGTTTTTATGCTAAGGAAATATGGAATTTATTTTGTCAAGATTTGAATATTTGGATAAATGGTAATAATATAGATTGGAATCTAATCCTTTTCTATGATTTAAAGTTGAGCAAATATTGTAAATTGTTTTGGATATGTTTGACTAACGAAATCCTCTAGCACATATGGAAAGCAAGAAATGATGACAAGTTTAAGGGCAAAAGGAGGGTTCTTACTGAGTCTAATAAAAGACTCACATACCTCTTTGTTGTCTTGCAAGTATCACTCCATATTGAAGTGTCTCTTGAAAAGTTTGTAGACCTCTGCAGGAATAGAACAACAAACATAATACAAGAGGAAATCAGATGTGGGCATGCATGTGGGCTCAATAAAAGAGAGACTAAGATCTTTCTTCGGGCATTTAGGGAGTTCCAAAGATCTTTTAACAAGGCAAGAGGCAACAGAATTGTAAGACACATGGGCTCTTGTCAACACACTCATTAAGAAGAAGACACTTTCTTAGTTGTTGGGCCAGTAAGAGAAGAAGCTAAAGAAGATGAAACAAGTAATAGCCACAGGGTCGTGATACTAAAACCTAATCATTGTTATAGCCGAGTATCTAGTTTTTGGTTTTCTCTGTATATGAAGGAAATGTTGTGCATATAAATCTATATGCTATGTATAAAACAGTTGGGATTTTGCATTTTGGCTAAAATCTATGGGTTCAACACATGTATAACAGCTGAAACTGTAATATCTTTTAGTTTTTAGCCTTAGGGAAGCTACTGGTTTCAGACATGGACAATGTATCAACTTAATAACTTATTATTAATAAAAAAAAAATAGGAATAGTGATTTTTTTCTTTTTCTTAGAGAGAATTTTTGTTTTGTTAAAGAACCAATATCCTAGTATTCATTCCAATTGTGGACATGACCATAGACATTATATTCTCTATATTTACTGACCTTGTGTGAAAAGGAATATTCTTTTAAATTATTGGATATTGCAACCTCTGTTAAAGGATTTTATTGTGGATATTCTCTTTATTTTTTGATATTTTGATCATTTGTGGAGTGATAAGAAGAAATAATGTGTGTATTTGCAATTACAAAAAAAATTATGTGATAAAAATAAATAAGGGTTTGTGAGGATTTTTTAATATTATTGATTGGACTTGTATAATGGGATTTACTTTGTATCAAGATGGAATTTTATCTTTACATATTAAAATTGACAACTTAGAAGAAGATATGCAAATATCTGAGTGTTGGAGGCAATTTCAACCTAACTTTATGTAGTTTTTTTCTCAATATATCTTGTTACAACACAAGATAGATAGGTTACACAATTAGAAACCCAATGCTAAAGCATTAAAGAAAGATATAAAGAAAAAATAGGTTAAACAAGATGCATATTCTTCTAACATTTCAATAGAGAAAGCAAGTAAAATCAATGTTTTCTTGAAGAAAGGTGTTATGTCTTCCTTTGTGCTAAAAAAAAAAAAATTGTGTCTAAGCCTATGGCCCAAAATGCCACCAACTAAAGTCACAAAAGTATAAACCCATTGATTCAAAATTTGCTACTTCACCCAAAACTATTGTGAGAGTTTGGGAATCTTAGAAAGTAAATAGGCAAAAATATGGTCTTGGTTACAAGGGTTTTTTTGGCTCTTATATCCCAGAATACTCCAAACCCATAAGATTTGTATCAGCGGGACATATGAATAAATCTTATGTTGAGTTTACATGTGTTTATGATTCTTATGAAGTTCAAAAATCTAAGAAACCAAAAGCAATATGTACTAAGTCAAATAATATCCAAATTTGTTCTCATTGTGGACTTGAAGGTCATCTTTATAGTAATTTCTTTAGCCTACACCCTTGTACATCATGTGGTTTGCATGCTCATTCTACCAAACATTGTTATCTACCAATTCCACCTTCAAAGTATATGAGGCATATGAATTTTGGTTAGATATATCATTCAAGGTGGAGATCCAAGGTTGATTTTCTAACCAAATCTTATAAGAGTTTAATCTATTATTAATGTTGAAAATGTGCCTACTCATAATGGTGGTGATGTTATTCATCATAATTCTTATAATGATGATGTAGATCTTATTGAGCCTACATTAGCTATAGTTAATGTTGATATTTCTAAGATGTCGCTTGGCATATTTGATAATCCACCAATTATTGAGAAGATTGATGAAGTGAATATGCTTCCCATGAAAAATGACTTTGCTAATAGTGGATATGCATTTTGTGATGCTTATGATGATGTTGGTCCTTACTAATGTACTCCACTCATTTGAGGCTATGGAGATAAATATGTTGCCTCCTTTTCAATAAATGCAAGGGGGATTGTGTTGTTCACATTTTCCTCTCTCATCTACCAAAGGTGGGAATCCTTTGTGTGTGTTAGATCCAAGTGGAGACTTCATAGATTGTTGACACCTTGTGATTCCACAATGTTGCACCTAATGTGTACTATTTCAGATATTATTTGATTACAAGTATTATTGGTGGATAGCTGATGTGTATATGTTCCTCCACAATATATTGATTGCACCCAATATGTGATTTCATATATTATTTTCAATAATAATGAATATTTTCCCTAGATTGGTAGTTGGTGAGTACTCATATTGGCCACTAAAGTTTGGTCGCTTTTTCAAATTGCAACATGGACAAAACAAGTCCAAATTTGATACTTGTTGCAACAAGCTCATTCTTCAAAAGTTGAGACCTTTCCAAGTAACAAGCTCATTATAAAAAGTTGAGACCTATCGAAGTAACAATATCATTATAAAATTTGAGGCCTATACAAGTAACAAGATCATTAGCTTTGAGACAAAGCATAAATTCAAGTAAATTAGGCACAGAAAGATGTGCAAAAATTCCCAAAATGGTGCTTTATCTCAATGCGTCTACAAAAGAGAAATTGCATGCAAAAAATGCTCAAAATTTCCAAATAGGATAGAATACTAGAAATATATGTAGAACAACCTAAAAAAATTCATCCCACATAAACAAAAAGTTTCTAGGACTAAAATGTCCAAGTAATTCACTAAAATGTGAAAACATAAAAAATTGAATAAAATGTACCTAGATAAAAATATAGAAAAAGTACATGGATAGTTGTGAAGAGCTCTAAAAGACCTTTCCAACATTTTTGGATTTGTGAAAAAAAGAGAAAATGGTCAAACCTTGTGAGCTCGGGAGTGAAAACAACACCTTCGACTTTGACAGGCGATAAAATGTACTAGCAACACAAACTAAGAAAATATTAGGATGATTGGATAGTGCTCAAAACCAACATTTTGACGATATCTCATTTCCTCAATTTTGATAACAAGGGAAAAAAATATCATGATTTTCCCAATCTTGCTAAAATTGCAAAAACAAAAACAAAAAATAGCCCCTAAGGGATGGGCATTGGTCGCCGATGTAACCCTAGGGTGGAAAGGGTTTAAGAATAATAATTTTTTTGAAAAAAAATGGCATATAGTACATGCACCAAAAATTTGTCCCTCCAAAAATTGCAAAAAAAAATAATGATTCCAAATTTGAAGTTTGTAACCCTAGTTGAAGAAAACCCTCAAAGATCAAGAAGGGGTTCACTGAATCCACACTCTAATACCATAATAAAATTATGAATAACATGAGATGCATGATCAAATAATGAAAAAAAACACCTTCCATGCAAGAGAGACATGAAGATAATAATATGTTATATCCTCAACAAGAAAAACTTACAAAATGAACCTCGAGAGTCTTTAAGGAGATCAAGAGATAATACAATGAGGGTGAGTTTTTTATAGGAGCAACCCTAAATGATAAAGGGATAAGAGCATGACAAATATCAACTTCTTATGTATGAGATAGAATGATCTAATAAAAGCTCACTCTAGTTAACAGAAAAAAGCACTCCTAACTTTAGCTTAAGTGCATGAGAATAAATTAGCCTAATAATCAATTAAATATTAATTAATTATTAGCTAATGCATGATTACTCTAACAAGGACCTATATAATAGATTGGGTAAGCTAACTATTCATAATTTTAATGGTTTCAATAGATGCAATGTAGGAGCATAGAATCATGAGATAGATTCTTTTTTCACTTGATCGAAATATGAGGAGTAAGCCATCAAATTTGCTACACTACATTTGGATTGCATAGCACGAGTGGTGGTATCATAGATTGATTATCCAAGAGCATAATTTGATTAGCACTTATGATGAGTTAACATAAATATTGATTTATAGATTTGATAAGAAGGATTCAAAGACTTACTTTAGAGAGTTAGGTCAATTGAGATAAAGCAATATAATGGATAGTTATGTGGAGTATTTTCAAAGACCTTTAATGATGGTTCCAAACATTTTGGAAAGAAGACTTATAGTTCTTTTCTTGGAGAATCTAACCAAAAATATTAAAGGTTGGGTTGAAAAAATTGCAGCATAAGGCATCACCTTCAATACTACAAAGGAAGCCATTTTACAAGGGAGTGTCACTTTATATGGATATTCCACAAAAATTAAACAATGAAGAGAAATCCAAGAATGTGCTGAGGAATAAGTTGTGCTTCTCTTTAAAGGAATCATAGAAGTCTACACATATATGTATTTCTAGAGGATAGGTTCACTAGATAGAGGTGATATCAAAGGATGAATCAAACTCATAGGAGCTTAAGCCCAAGATTGAAGAGTTACAACAAGAAAAAACAAAACAAAATGATAGTTTAGGAGGTACTCTTGCTACACTTTTAGGTGCACCTAGATATCATCCATTTTGGTTCATGGAGTTCTACGTGGTAAGAATATTACATCGTTGATAGATAGTGGATCCACATATAATTTTATTCATGAGGATTTGGTTTATAGAATAGGACTAGACACAAAGGATTTTGAGGGGTATAACATCATAGTTATAGATGGCTTAACCATCCCTTGCACCAAGAGGATACAACTTGAAGACACTAAGTGATGGATTATTTCTATGTTGTTGAATTGGGAGAGACAAATATGGTTTTGGATATGCAATGGCTATATTCCCTTGGTGAGTTTACCCAAAACTACTAGACTAAGCTAAAATTAAAGATAGATGGGAAGGTCACACTATAAGGTATTTTGAATGGTGGCTCAAGATTTGTTTCAATCAAGAGGATTTAGAGATATTTGTGTAGAAACCAAGTTTTTTGGGTAGCACATTGTTTGATCACAAACATCAGGTCATCTGAGAGTGAGAACTCTTATCATGTTGATGTTCAATCAATTTTGGACAAGCATAGCATAATATTCACAACATAAGTTTCCACAAAGCATTGATAATGGATGATTGAATTGATTTGAAAAAATTTAAAAGGTTGGTCCACTTAACACAATATATTTTTGGAGCTAGCATATAGAGGATAACTCACACACATCTTCATAATAAGAGCATAATACTACATGACTAATCAAAATTGTGCCTTGTTCATAATGTTTAATGTTCAAATGAGGGGAAAACTTGTCTATATTTGCATTTGATTAATCATTTTGGTTATAGGCAGAATTGAGGTCACTTTACAATTCTCGAAGCCGACATTAAAATAATATTTATTATAATAGGATATTGTTACGTCAAGGGTGCCCTCACCCTGTACTAAGTGTTTTTGGCCCAAATTTCTCAGGATATCAAGGGTTTTACTATATTTTCCCAATTTGGATCTGAAATGAATAAACTATTGGTATAATTAATGTTATAGGAAAAATAGGGTGTCAATACAGTGTGAAATTGTCAAGGGTGACAACTTATGATGCTACATTTATCGTCCATGTTGGCAAGAAGAATGGGGAAGTACAGTCCAAAGATATATACCCTAGGACCTCTTGCGTAGTCAATTTATACCCCAAAGGATACAGTAAGAGAAACAAGCATTTGTAGTAAGATACTATGGTGAACAGAATATATAAACTATACTAATAACAAAGAGACATTCATCCATTCATAGCATATGTATAGATAACTCCTTATATATCCTTATATTATATTATATTATATGTGCATTCTCATGAAGGGACATGAATCCTAGGTACAACTAATGTCTCTTTCATCCTCTATAGACCCTAAATGTGGTAACTTGTGATAGGATATGTTTTGACCTTTGACCTACTAACAACATCCCCCTGTTTAAAATGATGCCTTGTCCTCAAGACATGGTGGTTAGTTGGGAAGAAGATTCTTGTATGTCCCTTTGAGGTGGCTCAATGTCTTAACCCATTGTGTTTTAGCTCACTGTAAGGTGGGGGTGTGGCTCTAAATTTGAATCATCATTATCTCTACATCAACCAGACTATCAGGAATTTGAATATTTTTGGTTATTCCTTGTGTTTCTCCCATAATGCATAATAGGTGGTTCATTTGATTGTTGATCATTTCCCTCATTTGTTTGATATGCTCCCTCTATATGTGTAGCTGTTGTAGTTGGTAGTGGAGGGTTTCCACTTGGGATTTGATGGTGTCATCATTATCCTGGAGTGGCTTGTAGGTTTGTGCCACTTGTGTTAAATGATTCTCCAATTGCATCATTTGATCCTTGAGTCCTTTTTTAGTGGCAATTCATTGTAAGAAAAATTGGTAGATCACACCTACTTTTGTGATTGTGTCCCCCAATATTTTGATAGTCTCCTCTAATTTGGAGTGTGTGGTGGTGCACTTCTTAGTATACTCTTTTTTTTTCCTTCCTTACGACCTCCTCTTTTGTAGTATGTACACCATATGTTAGGTTTAGGTGTATATATTTTTCTTTTTACCATAATATCTTGTTGAAGTCTTAATTATTTTATGCCTAGTCTAAGTTTCTCCAACTCTTTGTTTTCTCTTTCAAGTTGTCTTATTTGCACCATGATTGGTTTTCAATCGAGTATGCAAATATAACTAATTCCAAATATGTGTTAAAATATCATCCATCAAGTGGTATTCTTATGTTTGGTAGGACTTTGGAGATAAACCACTCAATCTTTTGTTCGCCACTTAAAGGTTCTTCCAATCGTCTGACAATTTCTTTGAATCTCTTGTCAAATTCTTTGATTGATTCATCTTCCTATTGCATTAGTTCTTGGACAGAGTTTACTTACTCCTTTTGTAGGTAATTTTGGTGTGGAAAAATTTACTAGGAAATCTTGCTTAACCATTTCCCAATCTTTATTATGGTTCAGCTAGTTCTTTTGATACCACTATAATGTTTCTCCTCAAATTGATCCAACAAAGTCAAATAATTTTATGTCATCTCTAGTTAGGTTTTGTCTCTTCCATAAAGACTCCAAAATGAGTACATGTCTGGTTTCTTCAGTTGTGTCTTGTCCAAACATGGGTAGTTTCATGGTAGTATTCATGATCAGTTGTTTTTTTGAATCACTATTTGTGTATCCCATATCAAATTATCATTCGCTCAATGTATCTATATTGTCTTCCTCTTCTTTTCATTCACCTGTTCTTTATTGTTCTAGATTTTGTTCTACTTCCTTTGTTGAAATCCTTCTTGCTTTTATTTGTATTAGGGGTGACTCCTGGTTTGAGGGTTGCATCTATTCAAAGTTTCTTTTAATTATTGGGGATATTTGTTTATTAATTAGTGTCATTTGATTATTGGATGGTGTCATTTTGAACTATAGGGTGTTAACTTCATAAACTTCTCCTTATTGGTTATCGCACCTTCATGTCTTATCTTCAATTCACTCGTGGTTACTAATTTATCCAAATAATTTTCATCAAATGTTGTATTACAAAGTTTTTGTATTAGAGTTTCTAGTGGTGACTGCTCCTTATTTATTGTTACTTGGGTGATTGTCCATTTAGGATGTACAACGGATGTCTTATTTTTAGGAGGCATCATGATTCTTATTACTACTTGTTCCATTTTTTTTTTCTGGAAATCCATAGTCTTCAATTTTTTATTCTATTTTTTGAATGATTTGATTTATTTTTCTTATGTCAAAACCTAAATGTGAAATCTCTTCTATATCCCTTCTAGCAGAACCCACACTAGCATGCTCTTCTTCTTCTCCTCCAGTAGTTCCCTTAATGGTCTCTTTTTTATTGGTCTCTTTCGCGACCTCTAGGTTTTCTTCCTTATCCTTCTTCTCTGCCTCTTCCATTCTTTTGCGGTATCTTTCCTTTCTTTCTTGAATCTATTTTAGCCTCCCCTCTTTTGTATTCATTTTCATTCCCAACTTAATTATCCTGGTTATCTCCTTTCTCCTCTTGTTATCTCATGTTCCCACATGTTTTCCAAGTTTGAACTTCCATTAGTCGTTACATATAGATATATCTCATGGGTGAAAAAAATGTTTAAACAATTGCACATTTTCAGGGGTCTTTTCAAATCGCTTCCCCCTTTCCATTTGTCATTTCCTAGTGGCTTACCCCCCTCTCATAGAGGTGAACCTTAGGGTCTAATGCAAGTCATTCTTCTTTTTACTTTCTTTCCTTTTTTACTATTCTCTCCAGGGTCCTAGCAATGGAACCAATTTTTCCAAGAAGAATGGAAAAGTACGGTCTAGAGATCTGTACCCCAAGACCTCTTATGTAGTCAATTTATACCCCAAAGGAGACAGTAAGAGAAACAAGCATTTGTAGTAAGATACTATGGTGAATAGAATATGTAAACTATACTAATAACAAAGAGACATTCATCCTTTCATAGAACGTGTATATATAACTCCTTACATCTCCTTATATTATATTATATTGTATACAAAATGGTAGGTCTTAGTCTCTACTCATATGTATATCTTCCATATATATCCATACATAATTTCGCATGTGATTTACATTGCATATATATGTGCATTCCCATGAAGGGACATGACTCCTAGGTACAACTAATGTCTCTTTCATCCTTCGTAGACCTTTTGTGATAACTTGCAGTAGGATCTATTTCATCCTTTGACTTGCTAACAACCCGCTCTAGTGAGAGTATGATCTTACATTCATACTCATACTAAAGGAATGGGAAAAATAGATTTCTTTATCAAAATTTTGAAGAGACAAGATGACACCAAGTTGATGGATGTGTTAGCCCCCAACTTAGGGTCCCATCAATCCACAATGTTAAGACAAACATGAAGCAGATATATCACATGCAAGACAACATAAAATTCAATCATACATAAGGCATTCAATGAGCAATAAATGGAGTACACATAAGAGATTATACAAAGCATATATAAGGAAAACACAATGCATACACAAAATACACAAAGAAAAAAATGAATAAACGGAGAAAACACACTGAATACACAAAGAAAACATGCAGAATACATGAGGAAAACACACAGAGTGTAACGCCCTATCGTACAAACCCCAAAGGAACAACTAAAAAATGCAACAATTTTTTTTTAAAACATAAAGATTAAACACTAAGTTTACCAATGCAATTAACATAGCTAATGATTACAAATAAAACACCTAAGTCCCTTGAGGTACACAAGGTGACATTACCTAAACTATCACATAACAAAGTTAACTAATGAACATTAAATTTCCAATAACGTAATCCATTCATTCACATATCTTCATTTAAACATTCATTAATGATAACCAATGTGAAAAGAATAATCCATATAAAACCATACATGCAAATTACAATAAATTAAACATGGAAATATAAAGTACATATTTCCACAGATACAACATAACATTAAAGTATTTACAAATTGTAGTTCTAGAATGATTTGCATGGTGAGATAATACATTACATCAGTCTACTAGTACATCTCAATGAACACATATACAAAAATTACATCATAAGTCTTCCCAACGCACGTGGGAATGATACATCAATACATAAAATACATATGGAGTACAAATATACATCTGGTAACATAAGAACCCTAGATCAACTGCATCTGCAAACTCTGCACTAAATGGTACAACTGCATCACAGGGGACCCAACGGGGTGTGTAGCACGTTCCACCCGACCACCCCCGTGCTAGGAGTAAATGAGGAAGGATTCCCGACCAAGCACATCCAAACAGTAGACGCAAGACTAAACTCGAGACACGAAAAGCAAGAGAACACAAAGGAAATATAATACCAAAGACCACTCCCAAAACATAACAACAATAAATCACCAAGACATATCAATAAACCACTTCCAGAGGTTAGCAATTAAAAACAACTAAAAGGAATGCTAAAGGAGAGTGTCATTGCACAGTCCTACATGGGTTATCCTGACTGCCTTTCTCTAGGTTCTGCCCCCATCTATGGTTATCCTGACAACCTCTCTAGGTGTCGCCCCCATAGGGTGACTCGTATGGAACTGTTAACCTCTCGTAGAGACAAGGCAACGATCTTGCCAACCACGGCCTTCTCGGCCCACCTTTAGTCTATGAAAGCCCTAACAGGCAGATGAGGCATCCATAATTATCTTATTAATGTTTTACTACCCACCCCCTAATTAATTAATTAAGTTATCACTTTTTACTCTAACTCTAACATGGGTTATCCTGACAACCCCTTTGTGCTCTGGCGCCCACATAGAGCCACTCTCCCTAGAAACCCAAAACATAAAATCCAATACCAAGGAGTTGTACCAACAAGAACACTGAACCACAAAATAGAACAACCACGAGGAAAAACCATCTTGCCAAAACTCATATGAATATACACACATAAAACGGTACAACCCCAAATGTAAACTCAAGATCACGACTATAGTTTAAAGTAGGGACAATTATCAAATTAACAGATCATAAATACACATCATTACCCCATACCTCTGGAAGTCCCTAACAAGTAACTTAAGCTCCTACAGAAGAATAACTAACTTAAGGGTTTTCCCACATAACCATTACCCAATCAAGTGAAAACAATAATTGACTTAGCAATAATTCAACAAACACAATTTGCCAAGGAAAATAAATAATTGATTTACACAAAATCATTCAACATAATCTAATTAACAATACTTATCTCCAATTAAATCAATCACACTGTAATATCCAACTATTGTAAATTTTAACATCATCTAATTGTCCATAATATCAACAAGTATTATCATATATAGATATATATATATATACGCTTTTATGTGTATATACATATATATACATATAAATATATATATATAAATATATATATATATAAATAAATTATATCTTTAAAAATCCTACATATAAATCAGATTATAAAAATTTCCCATATAATTCAGTGTAATTTACAACTATATATATATATATATATATATACATATATATTACTATATATATATAGCATACAAAACAAAATTAAATAAAAACAAAATTTTAAAAAAAACTTTTAATAAGAAGCAATCCCCACACAGTCGTAGGTACTGCGTACCTCCATGTGGGGAGGCTGCAGTCCCCACATGGTTGCGCCTAGTAGCAATCGGCTGTTGTGCGCAACACTGTGGTGGCTGTGCGCAGTACCACGAGGTTGGGGTGGTACGGCGGCAACCGACCACTCCCCCCCAAACATAAATTTTGTTTTTTTTTTCATAATTTTTTTTAATAATTTTTTAAATATAAATTTCTTTCATATATTAAAAAAAACAAACGACCCAGAAATTAACATTCTGTTGAATCATCATTTTTTTTATAGAAATTATTTCTTTAATAGTGTAACGCCCGCCGTGCAAACCCCAAAGAACAATCAAATAAAGAACGCAAATATTTTTTTTTTTTAAGGAAAAACAAATAATCAACATACCAAATATTAAATGATCATATACATACTCATATACTTCATTCCATTACAATACAAATAACATAATCGAATATGTTCTTTGGGGCACACGAGGTCACATCGAAATAAACATTACAAAACATCAACTCATAAGATATCAAAAGGAACTATTAATGACAACATTAGATATATATATACATAAATTCCATCACAAGATAAAACCATGAGAAATCACATAGTCAAATAAAGTTACAAAGTTGATAACTACATTACATCTTTCAAATTTTACATCATATCAATATAGTTTACATCACGATTCCCAATCATGTGGGATGAATACAAAATACAAGATTATCCAAATGCATAGAGATCTACTGGTACAAATCTTCGAAAGGATGAGACTGAGCCAACGAACACTGATGGGGAACCCAACGGTGTGCGGAGCACGTTCCTTCCGACCACCCCCGTGCTAAGAGGTGACAAAGAAGTAACTCCGACCAAGACTGTCAACTAAAGTACAAACATACAAGAAGTACCAACATAGATCCATAACACAATACTCCAAATTACAATGAACAAACAATAACATCATATCACAGTACCCTAAAAATACAAGATCGTAAATCAAATATAAATGAGATCATACAAGACCACAAGGTATACTAAATATGTATTAAAACAATAATCACAAATCATTTTAAATCAAATCAAACAACAATCTAAACCAACTCCCATAACCTAGTTCCAGAGGAACACAATAAAGTAAAACACATGGGCAACTAGGGGAGAGTGTCATCGCATAGTCCTACATGGGCTGTCCAGTGCTCTTCCTCCCAACTGGAGGCGCCGGTCCCATCTATGGCTGTCATGTGCCCTTCCTCCCAATTGGAGGCGCTGGTCCATAGGGTGACTAATGCGGAGCCGTAAACCTCTCGTGAGGACAAGGTCATGACCTTGCCGACCACGGCCTTCTCAGCCTTCCATTAGTCTATGAGAGCACTAATGAAGATGAGGCATCCATATTTTTTTAATCTTATACTAATGTTACTACCCAACCCTCCTAAGTTAATTATTAGGTTTTCACTTGATTAATAACTCACTTGTGGGTTATCCTATGCCCTTCCCCTTAAGCGGGGCATCGGCCCCCACGAGGAGCCACTCTCCCTAGAGACCCAACCAAAACCAAAAAGAAATAGGGGTTGTACCATTCCAATCATAAACATCGAAATACAACAAAAATATTACACGAGGCATAACTCATCTCGTAATTTAAATACCATAACAAAATCTCATAACTTGGTACACCCCATTCGTAATACTTAACTTAACAGAAACTCAAGATGAAGAGATATAAATTCAACAAAATCACAATCCTCTGGAAGACTACAGTGTTAACACAAAAGGGTTCCCACATCAATGAACTCACAATGTCCCAAACCCAACAAGCCTACAAGACTCAACTTCATGAGAATAAAAATAAAAAGATAACTTATTTAATTCCATAATAAATTCCATTCCCACAATATTCGCACTAAAACAAGAATTAAATAATCAATACTGACATAAATTCATAAATTGCCTTTTTACTATATTATACTATCAAGGTTCATATTTTCACAAATTAATAAAAATTCCCTTCTATTTTCACATTTCCACTATAATAAAATTTTGTTTAACTCATACCAGAAAGTGAAACAATCTGTTTACAGACAGAATTAATTAAATAAATATAGCAGAGAAATTGTGACATAAAATATAATTAAATAAACTAATATATATATATATATATATAAATGCATAATCCAAACACGAATTTTCGTTTAAAAAAAATAAAGCGCATGTTTCAAGTTCCATTTTATTTTATTTTGAATGGGCACGGACCATCCAAAAGCCACGGGGTTTATACCCGGCTGCGGACAATCTACGGACTGTTCGCAGCAGTCCGTAGGACTGCCGTGGACAGTCCGCAGACTGTCGCACTTGTGCCAACACCGGCTGGGTGGTGGGTACGGTCGACGCCGAACCACCACTCAGTCTGTGGTTTATTAACATTAAACAAAACATAATAAACCGACGGGAATTCGGCAAATTTCAAAAATTAAATTTACATTCAACATTTATAAATGTATATATATATGGGTATATATATATATATCTAATATAATATATATATATATATATATATATATATATATATATATATTATATTAGATATATATATACATATATATATATATATATATATATCTAATATAATATATATATATGTATATATATATATATTAGATATATATATATATATATATATGTATTTTGAATACTTTGAAAACAGAGGAAGATAAACACTGTACAATTTACTGTGTATGTTTATATATAAAATATATTTGTAAAATATATATCTATAAACAAGAATATACACAACCCAGTTTTCATAGTAAAGAGATTATTCTTAAATTGATTTATTATATTTTCCAAAACAAAGCTACAGTACTACTGGTTATTTCCAGAATCCCAACCAATGTTTCATTTTAAAAAAAAACAATAGTCCAAAACCCAACAAATAATTTAATTTAATAAATTACAACCCCGAACCCTGGTAAAATTTCTTTCAATTAAATAACAGTCCAGAAGATCTTTCTTTTTCCACATTTACTTTCAAACCCCAGGAAATTTCATACACAGAGAAACAATTTTTATTTCATTTGATGCTACAGAAAGTAAAGAATTAAAAATGAGGAAGAACCTGGCGTCTTGTGCTTGAAGAAGATCTGTAGAAGCTTTATCCCTCTTGCAGAGTTGAACCTTCGCTGCCAATTAATTCCAGCAATAGATCTAAATCCTTCTTCTTCTTCAATAATTTCTCCCGAAAACAGCCAAAGAATCCAAGTTTCTCCAGAATTCTTAAGAAAAGAGAATGCAACCTCATGCAAAGAAAAATCCCTAAATAAAAACAACACCCAAAAGTCTCTTCCATTTCCTCTTCCTGTGAATACCAGAAGTCACATCTTGAGAAATAAAAATGAAAATAAGTATTAATCCTTCAATTCCTTTTTGTTGCCTTTTTGCATTTCATTTTATTTTATCATGCATTTGATTAAAAATTAAATAGATTTAAATCCACGAAATTGAACTTTTATTTGTTTATTTATTTATCATCTCCACAATACTTTATTGAATAATTACTTGCACATTAAAATAATTAAAATCAACCATTTGTAAGATTCAAAATAAATGTAATATTTTTACCACTACTACTAATATTTATCTATTGCTTTATTTATTTATTATTTTATGTTTTTATTTTATTAATTGTTTAATTATTTAAATCACAACATAAAACCATACACCACATTAGATAAATCATAAAATCACAATAACATACAAAGACCAATGCAACAACACAATGACTATGACCAAGACACACAAACCAAGAAGGTACAAGACTGTTGACACCTTGGAATAGAGTTACTTCCATGTCACCTTTGTTCAACTTCCTGCCATTGGGTTGGTTCAATGCTCGCCCAGACCTATCGAAATAGGTGGAATCGAGTCTTATTCCTGCAAAGCCTACATCCAACAAGGTGATATACAACATACATACATATAATCAATTACAAAGAATTGTGAGAAAGATTTGTAGTGTAGTAGGGCGCTCGCGAATGAGTGATGCTACATGTCCCCTCACCAATTCATATCATCATCTATTGCATTATAAATTTACATTAATTTGCATCAATATCATTAATTACTATTCTCTAGTCTACTGCATTCCAAATAACTCCATCAAAACAATTGTAATAAAATATCATTATAATATCCATGACATCATAAAAGCAATATAATCAGTAGCAGTCTAAGCTACCACAACATAATATCAACAGTATCATCAAAACCAAAATGTGCCAAACAAAATCACAAAGAATGTCAAGAACAAGCATTAACATGAGGGGTATTACATCCTCCCTCCTAGAATTTGGCTCACTCCTGGAAGCCAGTAAAAAGATAAGGATAAGAATCCCTTATGCGAGAGGC
This sequence comes from Sequoia sempervirens, assembly GCA_007258455.2. Taxonomy (NCBI): domain Eukaryota; kingdom Viridiplantae; phylum Streptophyta; class Pinopsida; order Cupressales; family Cupressaceae; genus Sequoia; species Sequoia sempervirens. The sequence goes on along the minus strand of VDFB02193867.1, from coordinate 211,625,598 downwards.
ATCCTCCCATGTAGCTGAAGCCTCATCATTCAGGTCCCACTGAACCCGCACCTAATCAATTTCTCTGCCTCTGAGGGTGAGTCGCCAACGCTGAAGCACGGCCACGGGCTCGAGTGCCAGCTGCCCGTCCTCGACCTGAAGAGCATTCCAATCCAAAACATGAGTAACATCAGGAAAATATGGTCTAAGAACAGAAACATGAAATACATCGTGGATCTGCGACAAACTAGGTGGCAAAGCTAAACAGTAAGCAACAGGTCCAATCCGCTCCAACACCTCAAAGGGTCCAACGAAGCAAGGTGCAAGCTTCGAACCCTTTCCATAACGAATAGGGCTCTTCCGTGGGTGCACTCGAAGGAACACCTAATCACCAATTGCAAACTGCCGATCAACTCTATGAGCGTCAACATACTTCTTCTGCCTATCCTGGGCAGCTACAAGATGCTCCCGAATGTGAGACACCTGTTGCTCCATATCTCTAAGCATTTCTGGCCCAAGAAGCACCATGTCCTCCAACCGATCCCAACTCAAAGGAGTACGACAAGGACGATCATACAAAGCCTGAAAAGGAGCCATACCAATAGAACTATGGTATCCATTGTTATATGCAAACTCAACCAAGTATAGATAGTCCTCCCAATGTGATTGTTGATCCATGACATACATACGAAGCATATCCTCTAGCACCTGGTTAACTCTCTCAGTTTGACCATCAGTCTCAGGATGGTAGGCAGAACTGAAATTCAACTTAGTTCCCAAAGACTGCTGTAAAGATGTCCACAACGCAGACGTGAATACCGGATCTCTGTCAAAAATGATCCTTTGTGGTATCCCATGCAATCTAACTATATCATTCATGAACACCTTAGCAACATAAGATGTCGTATACGAAGATCGAACAAGAGAAAAATGAGCTACCTTAGTCAATCTGTCAACTGTGACCATAATAGCATCATGTCGTCTAGATGACATAGGCAACCCAACAATGAAATCCATGGAAATAACATCCCATTTCCACTCTGGAACAAGGTGAGGTTGTAGTAACCCTGCTGGATGATGATGTTCTGCCTTAACTCTCTGACATTCCAGACATCGAGCCACAAAATCGGCAATATCCCGCTTCATTCCTGACCAAAAATAAAGCAAACGCAGATCCGCATACATTTTCTTGACTCCAGGATGTGCTGTGTACGGTGCCCGATGACCTTCCGTCAAAATCAAGGTACGAAGACCCTCTGAAGAAGGTACATACAACCGTCCAGAGAAATGCATAGCACCATCTGAATCCAACGAATAACCAGCAAATTTCCCCTCCAAAGCTCTACCTAATTCTACCTCAGCTTTCACCTCTGAATACCAACTATCTGAAGGAAGGGCTACAAGAATCTGACTCTTCAAATCCACCTCAAGAGACATTGCAGAAACCTCATGCCTACGACAACTTAGAGCGTCAGCCACCACATTTTCCTTACCCTAAATATACTTAACCTAAAAATCATACTCACACAAAAATTCCATCCACCTTCTCTACCTTGCATTCAAATTCGGCTGCATGAAGATGTATTGCAAACTCTGATGATCTGTATGCAACTCGAACCGGTGCCCTAACAAAAAGTGCCTCCATCTCACAAGAGCATGAACCACTGCGGCCAATTCAAGGTCATGTGTGGGATAATTGAGTTCATGATCTTTTAATTTCTGAGATTCATAGGCAATCACTCTCCCATACTGCATCAACACAGCTCCAAGACCCTCCAAAGAGGCATCAGTACAAACCACGAAATGACCTGTAGGATCCAGCACTGCCAAAATTGGAGCACTAGTCAGTTTTTCCTTAAGCGTTTGGAAAGCTAACTGACACTACTCAGTCCAAATAAATTTCTTTCCTTTCCTCTGAAGTGATGTGATAGGATGCACAATCCTCGAAAAGCCCTGCATGAACCGTCGATAATACCCAGCTAATCCCATGAAACTGCAAATTTCTGAAACATTAGTGGGCATGGGCCAATCCATGATAGCCTGGATCAACAGAAATTCCCTCACCAGAAATCACATGGCCCAAATACTGAACTTCAGTCTTATAAAAGTCACACTTTGCTAGATTGGCATACAACTGGTTGTCCCTTAAGCACTACAAAACCTGCTTTAGGTGCACCTCATGTTCCTCCATAGACTTAGAATAAATCAAAATATCATCAAGAAACACAAGGATGAATCTATCCAAGTAAGTTTGAAACACCCCATTCATTAGACTCATAAAGATTGAACTCATAGTGTCTGTACCGAGTGCGAAATGCAGTTTTATGAATGTTGGCCTCTGCTATCCGCAACTGATGATACCCTGATTTCAGGTCAATCTTGGAAAATAACTTTGCCCCTTTTATTTGATCAAAGAGGTCATCAATCCTGGGAAGGGGATAATGATTCTTTACTTTTACCTTGTTCAATTGTCGGTAATCGATACAAAGACGGAGAGAACAATCCTTCTTTTTGACAAAGATCACTGGTGCTCCCCAAGGAGAAACACTAGGGCGGATAAACCCCTTAGCTAACAATTCTTCCAACTGCAGACAAAGTTCTTGGAGCTCCTATGTGGTCATCCTGTATGGAGCCCGAGAGATAGGCTCAACTCCCGGCACCAGATCTATCCTGAAATCCACCTCTCGCTTAGGAGGCATACCTAGTATCTCACTAGGGAAAACATCGGAAAACTCAGCAAGGAGAGGGTAATCATTCAATGACACCTCACGGCTAACTTCCAACTCAAGGTCACTAACTGACACTGCAAAAAGCTGACAACCCTAACGAAAACACCTTTTTAACTGCATAGCTGAGATCATTCTCAAAGAAACAGGCCTCTGAACACCCACAATTTCCACCTCTTTACCAAAATCATCCACACACCGCACTGCTTTACGGCGACAATCTATCAAAGCACGATGTGAGCTTAGCCAATCCATACCCAAGACTACATCATAAGAACCAAGTGGAAGAATTCTGAGGTCCACCTTAGTCGACATTGCCCCTAACTCTAACCTACAACCTTGCACAAGCTTCTCGACCACAACCTTAGATCCTAAAGCTAACTCAACCTGCCACTTTTCGCTTTGTTTTATTGCCCCCAGTTTACATCGCTCAACAACTAAAGGAGATATAAAAGAATCAGATGCACCAGAATCAAAGAGTACTGAAATGTTAGACTTATGCAATAAACCTGTAGTCTCAACGACGGTGTTTTGATGATCCGCTTGATGATTATCCACTGTTGCGAAGACTCGGTGAGATCTCCCTGCATCTCCCACTGTCGGCTCGGACACAGCTGGTTTCTGACTAAACTCTGAAGCGCTCTTCTGAGGACACATCCTAGCAATATGCCCCTGCTGTCCACACGAGAAACATCCAGAACCTCGACCAAAACCTCTTCCCCCAGATGGAGCATTCGATTACTGGAAGCTCCCACGACTAGGTGGAGACTGAAAACTCAATGCAGGTTGTTCCGAACGTGTACGGTTCCGGTTCTGATCCCTGCGAAACTGAAAGTGACCACCCTGCTGAGAAGTAGTATTCTTGTGCTTTGGTTGAGATTGTTGCTGCTGACCCCCTCTTGAAGGCACAAAATAGCTCTTAGAAGGTCCTGTTGCCTGTGTCTGACCCCCTTGAGAACCAGCGCAAGGAGTGGGCACACTACCAATCTGAACTCCTACATGACCACCCAAGGCCATAGCTAAGTTTTCTTCCACTAAACGAGCCTTTTCGATAGCAACTTCCATTGTTTTTGGTTCAAAGACTCGTGCGCCACCACTGATGCGAGCGTTCAAGCCTCAAACAAAATGTTGAACCAACATTCCTTCATCATGACTAATCCCTGCATACTGTTTCAGTTCATAGAAGTGTCGCTCATACTGTTCTACTGACATTGCCATTTGCTTAAGATCGTGGAATTCATCTGCCCTGCGCTGTCTCCAATGATCTAAGAGGAAGCGAGCCCTGAACCTTTCCAAGAAAAATTCTCAAGTGACCATACTGATATCCATATGCAACTTTTGTTCCTCAAGCTGCCACCAAGTGGACGCAAAACCCCACAAATGCATAATAGCACATCGAGCCTTGGTATTACTATTGTAGGGGTGCATTGCAAAGCATCGGCCCAAATCAATTAACCAGGTCTCGGCTTCCAACCCTCCTCCAGAGCCATCGAAGGTAGGTGGATGAGCTCTCATTAAATCCCTCATATGGCCTGCTAATAAAGCATCCTGATCAACTGAAGCTCCCCTATGCCTTGAAGACCTTTCTCTTTCTCTCTCAACTAGCTGATCCCCATCAGGTCTAGGACCCAATCTATCAAGAAGCTCACCCAGAAGATGTTGCAACTGACCATCCAACCCCGGCTGTTTCGGGTTCGGTCCACCACCCGACGGATTGTTCTAAGAATTCTGTTGCTCCTCAAACTCAGGACCGTGAGAACTAGGCGGTGAAGGACTCAGTTGGTTGGCTCCACGGCCACCACCTCGGCCTCTTCCTCGGCCTCTACCTCTACCTCTGCCTCTAGGCATGCTTCTGCACAACAAGACAAAGGTACACATGAGCTCAAGAGCCAACACGCAAAGGTTTCCTAATGCACATAACTACACAGAGACCCCAGCGTGTGCAACCTTGGCTCTGATACCAAGTTGTAACGCCCATCGTGCAAACCCCAAAGAACAATCAAATAAAGAACGCAAATATATTTTTTTAAGGAAAAACAAATAATCAGCATACCAAATATTAAATGATCATATACATACTCATATACTTCATTCCATTACAATACAAATAAAATAATCGACTATGTTCTTTGGGGCACACAAGGTCACATCGAAATAAACATTACAAAACGTCAACTCATAAGATATCAAAAGGAACTATTAATGACAACATTAGATATATATATATATACATAAATTCCATCACAAGATAAAACCATGAGAAATCACATAGTCAAATAAAGTTACAAATTTGATAACTACATTACAACATCTTTCAAATTTTACATCATATCAATATAGTTTACATCATGATTCCCAATCATGTGGGATGAATACAAAATACAAGATTATCCAAATGCATAGAGATCTACTAGTACAAATCTTCGAAAGGATGAGACTAAGCCAATGAACGCTGATGGGGAACCCAACGGTGTGTGGAGCACGTTCCACCCGACTACCCCTGTGCTAAGAGGTGACAGAGAAGTAACTCTGACCAAGACTGTCAACTGAAGTACAAACATACAAGAAGTACCAACATAGATCCATAACACAATACTCCAAATTACAATGAACAAACAATAACATCATATCACAGTACCCTAAAAATACAAGATCGTAAATCAAATATAAATGAGATCATACAAGACCACAAGGTATACTAAAGATGTATTAAAACAATAATCACAAATTATTTTAAATCAAATCAAACAACACTCTAAACCAACTCCCATAACCTAGTTCCAGAGGAACACAATAAAGTAAAACACATGGGCAACTAGGGGAGAGTGTCATCGCATAGTCCTACATGGGCTGTCCAATGCTCTTCCTCCCAACTGGAGGCGTCGGTCCATAGGGTGACTAATGCTGAGCCGTAAACCTCTCGTGAGGACGAGGTCACGACCTTGCCGACCACGGCCTTCTCAACCTTCCATTAGTCTGTGAGAGCACTAATGAAGACGAGGCATCCATATTTTTTTAATCTTATAATGATGTTACTACCCAACCCTCCTAAGTTAATTATTAGGTTTTCACTTGATTAATAACTCACTCGTGGGTTATCCTATGCCCTTCCCCTTAAGCGGGGCATCGGCCCCCACGAGGAGCCACTCTCCCTAGAGACCCAACCAAAACCAAAAAGAAACAGGGGTTGTACCATTCCAATCATAAACATCGAAATACAACAACAAAAATATTACACGAGGCATAACTCATCTCGTAATTTAAATACCATAACAAAATCTCATAACTCGGTACACCCCATTCGTAATACTTAACTTAACAGAAACTCAAGATGAAGAGATATAAATTCAACAAAATCACAATCCTCTGGAAGACTACAGTGTTAACACAAAAGGGTTCCCACATCAATGAACTCACAATGTCCCAAACCCAACAAGCCTACAAGACTCAACTTCATGAGAATAAAAATAAAAAGATAACTTATTTAATTCCATAATAAATTCTATTCCCACAATATTCGCACTAAAACAAGAATTAAATAATCAATACTGACATAAATTCATAAATTGTCTTTTTACTATATTATACTATCAAGGTTCATATTTTCACAAATTAATAAAAATTCCCTTCTATTTTCACATTTCCACTATAATAAAATTTTGTTTAACTCATACCAGAAAGTGAAACAATCTGTTTACAGACAGAATTAATTAAATAAATATAGTAGAGAAATTGTGACATAAAATATAATTAAATAAACTAATAAATATATATATATATAAATGCATAATCCAAACACAAATTTTCGTTTAAAAAAAATAAAGCGCATGTTTCAAGTTCCATTTTTTTTAAATGGGCACGGACCATCCAAAAGCCACGGGGTTTATACCTGGCTGCGGACAGTCTACAGACTGTTCGCAGCAGTCCGTAGGACTGCCGTGGACAGTCCGCAGACTGTCGCATGGGTGCCAACACCGGTTGGGTGGTGGGTACGGCCGAGGCCGAACCACCACTTAGTCTGTGGTTTATTAACATTAAACAAAACATAATAAACCGACAGGAATTCGGTGAATTTCAAAAATTAAATTTACATTCAACATATATATATATATATATATATATCTAATATAATATATATATACATATATATATATCTAATATAATTTATATATATACATATATATATATATATATCTAATATAATATATACATATATATATATATATTGTATTTTGAATACTTTGAAAACAGAGGAAGATAAACACTGTACAATTTACTATGTATGTTTATATATAAAATATATTTGTAAAATATATATATATATATAAACAAGAATATACATAACCCAGTTTTCGCAGTAAAGAGATTATTCTTAAATTGATTTATTATATTTTCCAAAACAAAGCTACATTACTACTGGTTATTTCCAGAATCCCAACCAACGTTTCATTTTTAAAAAAAAACAATAGTCCAAAACCCAACAAATAATTTTATTTAATAAATTACAACCCCGAACCCTGGTAAAATTTCTTACAATTAAATAACAATCCAAAATATTTCTAAAACCCAGAAGATCTTTCTTTTTCCACAAACATTTACTTTCAAACCCCAGGAAATTTCATACACAGAGAAACAATTTTTATTTCATTTGATGCTACAGAAAGTAAAGAATTAAAAATGAGGAAGAACCTGGCATCTTGTGCTTGAAGAAGATCTGTAGAAGCTTTATCCCTCTTGCAGAATTGAACCTTCGCTGCCAATTAATTCCAGCAATAGATCCAAATCCTTCTTCTTCTTCAATAATTTCTCCCGAAAACAGCCAAAGAATCCAAGTTTCTCCAGAATTCTTAAGAAAAGAGAATGCAACCTCATGCAAAGAAAAATCCCTAAATAAAAACAACACCCAAAAGTCTCTTCCATTTCCTCTTCCCGTGAATACCAGAAGTCACATCTTGAGAAATAAAAATGAAAATAATTATTAATCATTTAATTCCTTTTTGTTGCCTTTTTGCATTTCATTTTCTTTTATCATGCATTTGATTAAAAAATAAATAGATTTAAATCCACGAAATTGAACTTTTATTTGTTTATTTATTTATCATCTCCACAATACTTTATTGAATAATTACTTGCACATTAAAATAATTAAAATCAACCATTTGTAAGATTCAAAATAAATGTAATATTTTTACCACTACTACTAATATTTATCTATTGCTTTATTTATTTATTATTTTATTTTTTTATTTTATTAATTGTTTAATTATTTAAATCACAACATAAAACCATACACCACATTAGATAAATCATAAAATCACAATAACATACAAAGACCAATGCAACAACACAATGACTATGACCAAGACGCACAAACCAAGAAGGTACAAGACTGTTGACACCTTGGAACGGAGTTACTTCCATGTCACCTTTGTTCAACTTCCTGCCGTTGGGTTGGTTCAATGCTCGCCCAGACCTATTGAAATAGGTGGAATCGAGTCTTATTCCTGCAAAGCCTGCATCCAACAAGGTGATATACAACATACATACATATAATCAATTACAAAGCATTGTGAGAAGGATTTGCAGTGTAGCAGGGCGCTCGCGAACGAGTGATGCTACCTGTCCCCTCACCAATTCATATCATCATCTATCGCATTATAAATTTACATTAATTTGCATCAATATCATCAATTACTATTCTCTAGTCTACTGCATTCCAAATAACTCCATCAAAACAATCGTAATAAAATATCATTATAATATCCATGACATCATAAAAGCAATATAATCAGTAATAGTCTAAGCTACCACAACATAATATCAACAGTATCATCAAAACCAAAATGTGCCAAACAAAACCACAGAGAATGTCAAGAACAAGCAGTAACATGAGGGGTATTACAAATAGGAACAGAATAATAAATTATTTTCAAGTACAATCATATATATATATATATATATATGCATAAGTATATTTAAAATCAAAATAAATCAACAGTCTGATTGTAAACATAATTTGGGCATACAAGATTTAACCCCAGCACACATATATGTTTTATTTTTGGCGAACTGATATATATATATATGCACAAGTATATATTAAAAGAAATTAAAATAAATATCAATTTGATCCCTTTTCAGACAAATTTGTAAATCTGGGCATGCAATTATAATCCCCATAATCAATTTTTTTTCTTTTCAAATCAAGAATTCCATAGCTAGTTTTGTTGAAGAAGGATCAGAGGGTTTCTCAATAGTTTTCTACAGAAGATCTAAAAGTTTGACAAAAACAAATTTTCAACAATAGAATTTATTTTCAAATATAGATATCAATTTCAAACATGGTAGATATGATTTTCATTTCTCTTACAGAACTATCAAAAACAAAAGGATTAATAAATCAAAAAGAACCTGGAGTCATTCGTTTGATGTTGAATCCAAACACTGCAACCCTTCTTCCTCTTTTGAAAACAGATTTCCTCTGCAGTTCCTTCTCCAATTCCTTCTTTCAGCTAACTTGTGGATCAATATTATATTTTTTCTTACAAAAAACAATTTTAACAAAGAAGCACACACATATATTTTCTTCAACCTTTGTTACTTCTTTCCCAGACAAAACCAAAAACCATTCCTGTGTGTAGAGAAACTTCTCCCTCTCACAATAAAATAAAGAAAAATAAATAAAGCTCTTCTTTTTTCTTTTTTTTAAATCCACAACATGCATTGGTTCCTTTTTCTTGCTTTAAAAGCTCACACTTATCTCACAAATTAAATTCAAAATTCATTATTTTCATATTTATCCTCACATAACATTATCATTAGATGTTATAATATTAATATTTTGAAAAAGATAATTTACAATTATCATAAAACCTTATTTATTTAAATTAAATAATTTATACCTTTTTAATTAATTAAATAACTTTTTAATTTACAATATTTAAATCCAACATTTAACTGAATTACAATCACCTACAATTAATCATATCAACAAAATAACATTAATTAATCCTATAATAACTAAAGATAAATTAAATAACAACTATCCACAAATAAAACAGATAATCAACAACAAACAATACTGAAACTAGGACAAAGTCAAAACCACAACACCGTAAGACTCACAACGAGGTGACGGACTTGGGACGGGGACACTTCCTTATCAACTCCTTTTTCAACATCATACCCGTTGGGTTTATGGGACACACTTAGACCTGTCAAACAGGTGGAGTCAGTGTCCTGTACCTACATCTTGCATAGAAACAAACGTCAAGTAGCATGTAAATCTCCATTGCAGACACACCGTGAAAGGTAATCGCGGGGTAGCAGGGCACTCATGAGCGAGTGATGCCACTCTGTCCTTTCACCAAGACTCACTAGTAAACACATCAAAAAACATGGATGTATAGAATCACATCATCACCATATATATTATTAAAGAAACCATAGCATAACCAAATAATGTAATCACTACATAATGTATCATCAAACATCATAAGTAATGTCAAGTGCGGCAAACCAACCAAACTATGAATCTACACACAAAAAATTCGGTGAACTAATCACCATCACAAACCAAGTACAAAACCAACACATAAGAGTATTGAAGAGTATCAACAACACGAGGGGTATTACATAGAGTACAAGAAGAAAACATGTATAATGCACAAGGAAAACATGATACACACATAAAGCAAACATAACACGCACATGGAGTATAAAACAAAAAATATTAGTACACAAAAACTAAAGATATGACAGCAAGCTAAAGATACCTCAGTATGTAAGGTTGTCTCAATTACCAAGCATCATCCATTGAATGTACAACATACACATCTAAAAATGCTAAAATGATAAATAAAATTTCTCACAAGGATACATAGATCTATTGGATAGCAACTTGTGTTATGTTAGGTGTCCATGTAAAATACTCAAATTCACAGGCTAGCAAGCTTTGTTATATTATGTATGTGGGTTGCTAATCACGCCTCAAGGAGCATATAAATGTTTAGCGTCACAGGGAATAGTTTAATGTCACGGGGGACAAATTGACAACCATGTTTCAAGGAGTACATAAATGCTTAACAACATAGGGGATGAATTGATAACCACACCTCAAGGGGCATTATAAACAACACCACAACCAAGGGGGTATATCAATAAGTCAAATCTCACAAGATGTCAATAAAACGGATAAGATGATATCCCCCCCTTAAAATGCTAGCATACTTTCTATGTTGATATTTTAAGGAAAAAGGATGAAGAGAGGATCCTCAAGAAGGATACACACCTCCAAAATTAGTTATCCTTTCACCCCAGGTGTATAGGCAATGAAAACCATGCTAAAGGCTATCGTGTTGCTACCATAGATGAAATATGGTTGCACGTAAAATTATACCACCATGAATGGTAATGATCAAACACATGGAACTACAAATGTCACATGGTGAGGAGCAACACAATAGAGTAGAATTTATCATTTAAAATGAATAGCTGCATCAACACATGGGAGAGTGATAGCACCACAATTGAGAATTTATCACATTTTATTGCTCAAGGCTTGGCACTCATTGGTGGGATGACCAAGCACTCAATGATATTCACAAAAAGAGTGGTTTTTTATGAAAATTCTTACGTGATGGAAAAGGAAGAGTAATCAGATGGGCTTTGAGAAGGCTCAATAAAATATGCTTTCTCGGATAGAGGATAAGGAGTAGGATACAATCCTTTCTCTTGTGAAGAATTTTTTTCTCACTTACCATAGGAGGTTATAAATACATTAGATGATGGAGGATGAGATGTAGACAAAGGAAGGAGTTGGAAACCTAAACCCTTTTTAGAAAGGTACAGTTTAAGTTTTGTAGGATCCTTAACTCCTTGTTCCATGTTTTCATTATATCCATGTTTAGAAAGAATTTTAAATCCAACTCCATACTATTTTTCAAACTTAGATGGAGAAGAAGTCTTGTCAAAATGAGAAGTATGATTATTTATTGAAAAAGGAGTATTGATATTGGCATGAGAGGAATTAATTCTTTTGCATGAAAGAAAATTATTTTTGGGTGTTGAAATGTTAGGGTTAGGAGGATCTTTATTCAATTTTACCAACACATAAGGGACAAAAGCTAAAGAGCCCCCATCGTCATCATGGGATGATAATGTTTGTGAATTTGTTGATGTAGGAGTAGAAGATTGTGCAAATGAAACAAAAGGTTCCTTAGGTTTAGATTATGAAATTTTGTACTCTCTCACAAAGGAGGGTGTAAAATCTAATGAACCCCAATTATCACCAAAACATGTACATGAAGATGAAATATTATTTTGATCATTGTTATTGTTTGAAGAAGTTGTGGTGTTGATATGAGATTGCATCAATGCCACTGAAACAACCTTTGACTCTTTAGGCTTTGATGGTGAGATTTTATACTTCCCAGTGAAAGTAGGTGTAAAATTTTATGAGCCCCAATAATCACCAAAGTGAAAAGTTAGAGTATCATTATCATTGGAAGGTAATGGTTCAAATTTTAAAGATGGAATCAAAGTACCAAGATAATTGGAAATGTTATGTTTGACTTTGACTTGTAAATATTTTTTTTAATATACTTTAATCGTATATACTTTGTTATTATATTCATACTTCATTGTACAGTGAAGAGTATATGAGACTTCATTCATGGAATGAATCCACAGTCTACTAAGAAGAAGATTATATGAAAGAGTATTTTACAGTAAAAGTACAAAGTTGTGTCACATTTTTATAAAAGAAACAACCAACATATATCCAACTTTTAAACTTGAATCACTAAAAAAGTGGCATATATGTTTTGAATTTTGAAATGAGGTAAACTAATAAAATGTGTATTTTTTAGTATATTTTATGTTTGTATTTTTTTGAGAAAATTAAAAAAATTATTTGAACATATATTTTTTTATAAATTGACACTATAATGTTGATAAAATGCTCAAAAAATGAGTTACATGAAACGTCAATCTTTATATAGTAAATTTATTTTTTTTCCTACAAAATTTGTGTGTTTTTATAAATTGAAACTTCAATGCATGGATTTTTTTTTTCCAATTTCAATAAATATATTTTTAAATAAACGTTAAAATGTGCATGTATTAAAACACAATTATTTCCATTTGACATCAACTTTCATATTAACTATTTATCTAAAATAGAAAAAAAAAACTATTCTTTATTGATATAGGTTATTTTATCTAGTGCATAATAATTTTTCAATTTTTTTAATAAATTTTAGTATTGTTTCTTGACATGGTAATTAACCTAATGTTTTTGTGTTGATAACTGATGCAGAGCAAGAGGTTTCACAATTCAACTTATTAGAACATATTTCACAACAATGGGTTTCAACTCATTCACCCATTCTACAAGGCAACTTTCTTCACAATTTTCACTTAATTCAAGACACCAAAACAGAGTTAAAGCACAACAATTCTTGTAGAATCACCAAAAAAAATTAAACAATAGAAAATGATTGATTCAAAACCATTTCCCAACTTTGACAACTCAAAAATGTGAACTTCTAAAAGTAGACTGTTCAAATCAGCATTTAGGCCTATTTAGACCCCTTTAAAAAGCAACTTTACATTTACCAAGTCATTTCTCTTTGTTATGACTTCAAACAAGTATAAATAGGTTTGCACAACATGATTAGACCATTTCCCAACCAGTACTCATGGTTTTACATCAAACTCACACATTGAACCCTCAATTTAGACTTCCAAGCATGACTGTGTCAACACGGCAATTAACTTACAAAGGCAAAAAACTTGATTAAACACCAAACCCTGACAAGGGAGGGTTCTAAATACATCCCTACACCATTCCAAACCAATAAAATACAAGGACTTCATAACCATGGACAAACTTCTTCAAAACCCTCTGTTTACTATGTTTTCCAAATTTTTGATAAATTACAGACCTAGGGCTTCATGAAATATTCCCAAGACCACCTTTTCACGCTCTATAACTTTGAAATCTTAAATAATATATTCAAAACTCTCTACAGACCAAATATTAGGAGATTCTATTGGATAAATCAAGAGAAACACAATTTTTATTGCTCAATGCCAACCCTAGATCAGATTTCTACCCGTTTTTAGTAAATAAGCAATAACTCACTCAAATCTCCATGGAATTGGATGAGACTTGTTGCAAATAAAAGTAGAAACATAGGAGCAACTATTCCACTAACAAAACTTCAAATATCATTCCTCCTCCTTTTCCTCGAAGCCAAGGAGGCTTATTTATGCCTTCCCAATCATAACCAACTCCAACCAATCGACCAAAACCAACCTTATACCTACCATGTCCCTTAAACTTCTCAATTTTCCTTTTTTTTGTCATTTTGACAATTTGACAATATTACATGATTTTCACTTTAACCCTCTTAATACCCCAAATTACATTGAGTGTGGTCTTGCATGACCTTACAAACTCAAACAAGTGATCATTACACGAAATGACCCTACATAGTCCTTTACAAGCACTTTTACATCTTTTGCATTTTGTTTTGCTAATATGACAAAAACTGAAAAATTGATATCAATAACCCTACTACCTATCAAAATACTCTTAAAATGACCCAAATAAATTAAGATGGTCTTGAAAGACCTTATTTCATGACCTCTAACACACCTAAATCAATTATGTACAAATAGGCCTCATGGAGGCTTGAAAGCAACCTGGTGCTCCTGCACCAATAACCTACTTATAGTAAAAATAAAATATAAAATATAACTAACAATTAACTATATATATATACAAAAAGGTGCTTTTATATTTTAAAAGAATATGTTATTTACATAAGTAGGAGTTGTTGAAATATCTTTTTTTCAAATAATTTTATTTTTTGGTAAATTGGCTTTAAAGTGGTGCTACATATGCATTTAGCCAAAATTTTAGTTGGAAAAGTTGTGGACATATTTAACTTAGCTAGAATGAATATCACTAAATTATATGTTGGACCAAAATTGATTTTTAGTTAGAAATACTTAAATTCACTTGTGCTAATAAGTTGGCCAAAAGTGTGACACAACTTTGTACTTTTACCCATTAGGCATGACATGGATGAGGGTAGGAAAAACTATAAGTCCTACCTAAATAGGTAATGTGATTGTATCTAATAGTTTTCTACCAATATTATCAAAGCCACAAATAGAAATATTATCAGGTTTATGAGAGACGTATCCACATCGATCTCATGTAAAAGGTCAATGCTACAAACATTAAGACCTAATCCATTATTGATTAGAGTATGCTTGATTCCATGATTGTTACTAATGACACAAATCATGAGAACATCATATTGGTTTTAGATGTCAAAAGGAGGTAATTTATTTTGAGGGAATGTAATGTCCAAGTTTGTTGTATTCATACCATCTAACAAGATGGCTACATCATTTAATTTAATAAAATATGGTACAAAATTATTCTGCAAAGCCTCTTGGAGCATACCATGATGTGTATGTGAAGTTTGAATTAAGTCCCAAAGAGAGATCTTAGCTAGAGTATTATGAAGTTCTTCAACAAGATCATACTCTTTGTTTGTATGTTGAGGAGGACAAGGTGTGGGGAAAGTGATGCAAGAACATCCTTGGTTGTAAAGCAATCTTGTATCAACCAAAAACATTTATTTTCTTGCATTTCAGTCTATAGTAGTTTCAACATTTCATTTCACATTTCACCACATTATTGTTTCTCAACTCGTGGAGCAGGATATAGCATCTATACGAATCCATCTACAACATATCCAATTTTCAAATCATTTGCATTTGTCTACCGAAAGTTATCACCCTCAGAATTTCACTGTAACTCACAATCGGAGCATTTGGGGCTGACCTAGTCCAGATTTCAAAGTGCGGACCTATTTTGAAGCATGTGGAGCTTAATGGAACATCATACAAGCATTTTGGGTCCAAGAGAATATTTCGTAAAGATCTGCAATACATTTCATCATGCAAAGTATTATCTTCCTTTATTTGAGGCCGACTTTCACATTGATCATCTATCATGTTTTTTAAACCTTTCAAGGCGACGTGGACCTTTATTAGAGCTGGGGAATCATATTTAAGATAATTTTTAATTCATTGTAAATCATTCATAAGTAGTTAGTTTTAGGATATTCATGATTAGAGTTTAGAAATTTCACATCACCCTATTGAGGGACTATAATAAGGCCTTCGACCAATTGTAATGTTGAATGCTCTTGTGGTAGGCCCGTGAGCCTTGATTATTCGCCCATGAGGCATATGATGCACGTAAGATTTCCAATTCAATAAAGACCAATGTTTACAAAATATTTTCTTGTGTTATTTTCATTATGTTGACTCTAAGTTGCACGGTTAGACAGTTCTTTTTGGACCCTCCATTCGTGATTGCACGAAGTGGTATCAGAGCAAGTTTGTGAGTACTAAAGGTATTCCTTTTGGTGAATAGATTTCCGACCTAAGGCAGACTGCATGTGTTTTCAGCCGATCACCAATTGTGAGGCAATTGAAACCCTTCTAGTCAAATCATCAAATTGAGGTAGTTGCACTAAATTTGAGGGGAAAGATGTCGCCAAGGAGAGCACCTGCTATGGAAAATGTCGCTAGGAGAATGGATGAAATTTTGGAGATGATGTGAGCAATGCGAGTTCGATTAGATGTTGAAGAAGATTGAAGGAAAGGTTTAAACCCTAAACATCATGATGAAAGCGATGATGATCTAGACCATGCTACGAATCAAATTGAAGAATCCTTAGATGATGAAGAAGAAGAATCAGATCAAATGAAGATGCTGAAATCGATCTCCAAAATTGGTGACCTAGAGTTGAAATTAAAAATTACGCGAGAAATTTAAACCCTAAGGAATTGATTGATTGGATCATTGAAATGGAGGAATACTTTGAATATGAAGAAATTGAAGATCTAGAAAGAGTAAGATTTATGAAAATAAAGTTGAAAGGTAATGATGCTTTATGCTAGAAAGAATTTCAATTGGATAGAAATAGAAGAGGAGAGGAGAAAATCATCAAGTGGGATAAAATGGTGACAAAGTTGAAGAACCAATTTATACCCATTGATTATGAACTTGAATTGTTGATTAGATTGTAGAACCTAAGGCAAAAGGAGAAATTTGTGAAGGAATATATTGAAGAATTCTACAAGATGATCATTAGGACCGGTCACAATGAAGCAAGCAAAGAAAAGGTCGCGAGGCACATCAATGGACTGAGAATAAACATTCAAGAAGATCTAAGCTTGGTAAAGATGACAACAATTGAAGAAGCATATCAATTTGCATTGAAGGTGGAAGAGAAGTTGAAACAAGAAGATTGAACAAAGACAGAGAAGTGCAAGAGGAAGATTAAAGAGGAGCAGATCGCAAACCGGCGAAAGAAGACCTTAAGCAAATCAAAACAAAGATGGGAAACCCTACCAGTGTGAAGGAAATGACTATAATTCATACTGCAAAGGAAAAGAAGATAGAAATTTATATCACAATGATAGAGGAGGTCATAATTCTTATCGCAATGATGGATACCAGAGAGATGAAGGAAGATCTAAGAGGAGACCATTCAAAGGAACCTGTTTCAAGTGTGGAGGTGAAGGACATAGAGCATTTGAGTGTCATCAAGG
Organism: Sequoia sempervirens; assembly: GCA_007258455.2. Lineage (NCBI taxonomy): Eukaryota > Viridiplantae > Streptophyta > Pinopsida > Cupressales > Cupressaceae > Sequoia > Sequoia sempervirens. The sequence goes on along the minus strand of VDFB02193867.1, from coordinate 211,608,247 downwards.
AAGTATTGGAAAGAAGACTAAGCATACCGGAAGAGTAGCTTATATGGATGAAGAACCTATTGAATCCCCTAAATTAGTTGGGAAACCTGAGAAAGGAAAATCATTGGTGATGAGGAGAGCTTTGATGCATGAAGAAGTGACTGAGGAACCACTACAAAGGAAGAGTCTATTCAAAACCAGTTGTACGTCTAGAGGAAAGGTATGTAAAGTTATCCATGATAGTGGTAGCAATGATAATATAGTTTCGGAAGAGATGGTAACTAAGTTGAATTTGAAGAGATTGAAACATCCAAACCCCTATAGGATAGCATGGATTTAGGATGATCATAAGATACTGGTGAATGAGGCATGTATGGTGAAATTTCATATAGGATCATATAGGGATGAAGTATTATATGATATTATGCCTATGGATGTGTGTCATTTATTGTTAGGAAGACCATGGCAATATGATAAGAAAGAAATTCATGATGGAAGAAGGAACACCTATATTGTAACTTCAAATGGAAAGAGAATTAGGTTGATACCTTTGGAGGAAGAAGATAAAAGTGAAGTTTGTAACACTACCAGATTATGTTTGGTAGATGGAAGGAAATTTCTAGATGGATTGAGGCATGAAAATATGTGTTTTGCATTGATTCCAAAGAAGGGCAGTAGTCCGGAGATAGAAAAGGATGAAGATCGATCGTAGATAGTAGCAGAATTGTTGACAGATTATCAAGACATCATATCAGAGAATGTACCAGATGGTTTACCCCCAATATGAAGCATCAATCATCATGTAGACCTAATACCAGGATTAAGTTTTCCAAACAAGCCAGCACATAGGATGACACCAACAGAGAATGCAAAATTGAACCAGAAAATACAAGAGTTGTTGAAGAAAGGATTGATCAAAGAAAGTGTAAGCCCATGTGCGATACATGTTGTACTTGCACCAAAGAAAGATGGAGAGTGGAGAATGTGCACAGACTCAAGGAAAATCAATAGGATAATTGTCAAGTATAGATTCCCATTGCAAGGTTGGATGACATTATGGACTGTTTGAGTGGAGAAAAGTTTCACAAAGATTGACCTAAAGAGTGGATACCATCATATCAAGATCAGAGAAGGAGATGAATGGAAGTCTGCATTCAAGACTAATGAAGGATTGTCTGAGTGGTTAGTAATTCCTTTTGTATTGACCAATGCACTGAGCACTTTCATGATATTGATGAATGGGGTATTGAAGAAATTCTTGGGTAAGTTTGTTATTGTTTACCTGGATGATATTTTAATTTTCAGTAAGACTAGAGAAGAACATTTGTGGCACATCAGAAAAGTATTGCAGAGGTTGAGAGAAGAGAAGTTGTTGATTAATGTCAAGAAGTGTAGTTTCATGAAGACAGAGTTGGTATATTTAGGCTTTGTTATTTCTATTGAAGGATTGAGATGGACCCGGAAAAGGTTAGAGAAATTGTCAATTAGCCTACACTGGTGAACATTAGAGAGGTAAGATCATTCCATGGATTGGCTAGTTTCTACCAGAGGTTTATCAAAAGCTTTAGTAGCATTTGCACACCCATGAAAAAAACAATGAGAGGAGATAGGAAAGACTTTAAGTGGACATCTTGAGCACAAAGAAGTTTTGAATTGTTAAAGAAAAAGGTGACAGAGTAGCCAATGTTAGCTTTACCTAATTTTGACAAAGTATTTCAAGTTGATTGTGATGCAAGTGGGAATGCAATAAGAGTAATGTTAAGCCAAGAAGGAAGACCCATAGCTTATTTTAGTGAGAAGTTGAATGATGCCAAAAGAAGATATTCAGTTTATGATCAGGAATTCCACGCCATAGTTCAAGCCTTGAAGAAATGGAGACATTACCTATTGCCTAAGTAATTTGTGTTGTACACTGATCATCAAGCTTTGCAGTATTTGAACAATCAGGGAAAGCTAGATTAGAGACATATGAGATGAGTTGAGTTCTTGCAAAGCTATACATTTGTGTTGAAACATAGGAGTGACAAGTCAAAAAAGGTTGTAGATGCATTGAGCAGGAGGAGGAATTTGTTGACTGGGATGAGGATAGAAGTACTATATTTTGAAGAATTAAAGCACATGTACGAGGATGATTCAGATTTTGTTGAAGCATGGAGAGAATGTAAGGAACCAATAGTGAAAAACCAGATCCAATGGTTGGATTATTTCATTCAAGAAGGCATGTTGTTCAAAGGAAACCAGTTGTGTATTCTGAGGATTCCAATGAGAGAGAATTTGATCAAGGAGAAACATAGTGGAGGACTAGTAGGACACTTTGAGTGGATAAGACAGCAGTGTTGATGAGTGAACATTACTTTTTGCCGTAGATATATAAGGATGTTAGGAAGTATGTTCAAAGTTGCAGAATTTTTCAAACTTAGCAAAAGGGAGTAGTCAGAATACTGGAGTATATAAGCCTTCGACAATACCAAATAGACCTTGGGAAGATATAAGCATGGATTTCATATTGGGATTACCAAGGACATAGAGAGTACATGATTCTATAATGGTAGTAGTAGACATGTTTTCTAAAATGGAACATTTTATTCCTTGCAAAAAGACTAATGATGTTAAGCATGTTGTTGACCTATTTTTCAAGGAGATTGTGAGATTGTTTGTGTTACCTAAGAGTATAGTTTCAGACAGGGATACTAAGTTCATTGGATACTTTTGGAGAACATTATAGAAGAAGATGAAGACATACCTAAAATTCAATTCGGAGTATCACCCACAAACTCATGAACAAACAGAGGTGGTAAACAGAAGTTTGGGTAACCTATTAAGATGTCTAGTTGGAGATGAAGCAGGGAATTGGGACATAGTTCTACCGCAAGAAGAGTTTGCATACAATAATTCGGTAAGTTGGAGTACAGGGAAGACAGTAACAAGAACACATCCCAAAGGAGTTGCAGAACTAAGAGATATCATCATGGAGAATAAGAGGGGTGTGGAAGCAAAAGAGTTTGTAGGGAAGAATTTGGAAGACATTAACAGTAAGTATAAGGAGAAGGCAGATGAGAAAAGGAGACAAGGAATTTTTTGTTGGAGATGAAGTGATGGTATATCTCAAGAAGGAAAGATTTCTAATAGGAGCATACAATAAGCTGAAGATGAGGAAGTTTGGACCTTGTAAGATTCTAAGGAAGTTTGATTTTGAAAATGCATATGAATTGGAGTTACCAGAGACACTTGGTATATCACCTATCTTCAATATTGTCAAAATTTATGACTATCATGAAGGGCAGTCGAGTGACAATAGCAATGAAGTTGATTTGAAGTAGTTACCACATCAACCACCAGAAGAAATTGAGAATATTTTGGATACCGAAACCGAAAAGAGCACTAGGAACAAGCAGTACAAGGAATATCTGGTAAAATGGAAAGGCAAACCAGTGGAGGATTCATCGCAGATTTCTCAGGAAGGTGGACCGCTTTGGTTTTCCTCTAAGCCCTAAAAAGTGAGGGACTCACTTTTCTTCCAACCTCGAGTGTCTGATGCAAGAGCATCCCTAGTTGTAAAGCAATCTTGTATCAACAAAAAACATTTATTTTCTTGCATTTCAATTTGTAGCAATTTCAGCATTTCATTATGCATTTCACCACATTAATGTTTGTCAAGTCGTGGAGCAGGATATAGCATCTACACGAAGCCATCTACAACATATTCAGCTTTTCAGATCATTTGCAATTGTCTACCAAAAGTTATCGCTCTCAGAATTTCACTATAACTCACAGTCAGAGCATAGAATGGAATGGAAGTAGGAGTTGAAATGGAATAGACATAGATCTGGGAAATAGTGACAAAGAGGAACTTAAACCATAAATATGAGCCTAAATTTGAGGGACAAGAGCAAAGGAGCCCTTGAACAGAATTGAGGGATTTTGGATGCTTGAAGTCTGGTTTGTCTGCAACTCTCTACTAATGAAACTTCCAGATCCAACTTGCACACATGAAAAGAGGGGGAAAGGTTATGTTGTATTTGTTTTGGTTTATTAGTTTGAGTATTACATGTGTGAGAAAATGCACGATAATGTGATTGATGTGAAACATTTTGGTATATATAATTATTTTGAGTGAATTGTTTTGAAAAGTTTCAGCTATAACCAAGAGGTTTATGTTGGTCTAAAGGAGGTTCAATAATTAGAGCAGGTTTAATTTATGGTTCAGGAACATGAGAAAGAGGATAAATAATCAGTTGTGGGTTTACAATTTCAATTAAGTTAACTATTTATTGGCAATCTTCTATCATGGGAGATCCAATGTGAGTTTTGAACCCTCATCTATTCAAGCCACCTTACTAGCCCATTCAAAGGAGGAATGGGTAAAGTGGTGTTAAGAAATGTATTGATGATTGCATCCTCTTGTGCCAAGATATCCTCACAAGTACGAGAGATATTGGGAGGGACAAACATGAGTTTCATAATCACTTGAAGAATGAAGATTAGGTAAAGTGATGTTAAGAAAGGTATCAATGATTGCATCCTCTTGCACCAAGATATCCTCACAAATAAGAGAGATATTGGGAGAGGGACAAACATAAGTTTCATGATTGCTTCAAGAATGAAGATTATGTGAAGTGATGTTAAGAAAGGTATCAATGATTGTATTCTTTTGCACCAAGATATTCTTTTGAAATTAGGGCCAAACTAGCAATATATAGCAAAATCTAGAAGTTTCAAGACAAACTAAAAAAAATAGAAACCAGATCTAAATAAAGGCCAGAGAGTAGGGTTTCACATAGAAATTTGAGGTGAAACTGGCTAGACAGGGGCAAGGGTGTCCTAGTAAAGAAATACAAATATTTTAGAGTTCATGCACATGTTAAGTGGTTTTTGTAGGTTTTTTTATGTGACAATCCAATTCTGAAGTTTATTAGAGCTCAAGAAATTAGTATGTCCTAATTTGATGCTTAGAGGCACATGAAGGCATAAATGAGGGATTTTAAGCATTCAAAGAAGATGATAGATGAAATCATCTGCCAACATGACTGCCCTCAGGAGGTATGAGGTAGGAGAAATGGTTGATAAAATAGATATTTCAATGAAATGGTAAAAATATGTGTTTAGGTTTATGTTTGTGCAAGGAAAAAGTTATTTAAATGATCTATGTTTCAAAATTAAACATATAGTGCTTGCAAATTGAAATGAAATAACTTGGATCTACTCCCCTAAATAAGGAAAATTAGATCTGAAACAATGCAATTAAATATAAATATTTTGTAAATTTAATCTAAATTGAATTCATCAAGGTGTTTGAAGTTTAATGAAAAAAGAGTGCAAATGCTTAATTTTGAAAATGAAACAAATGCATATTAATAAAAATATATTCAAATAAACTATGTTTTTCATCAATTTTTAAAATATATGTTGATAAATTAGAAAATCACCAAAATGTAAAGGGGAAAAACAGATCCTAGATCTAACTAGTAGATTAGCCTAGATCAATATTTCATTGCCTTAACATTAGAACTTAAACCAACAAGGGTGTTAATATTGCCTAATAGCCTAGGAGAGCAAATATGCCCTAGGTTTAGCTCCTTTGTTGCTAAGAAAATTGATTAATTAATGTGAATTTATTGTAAAAGCCTAATCTGAAAATACAAATTATTCACACAAACGAAAACGAAAATTACAATTTGAAAAATAGTGACAAAGAGGAACCTGCACCAAAAATCCAAGCTTGAATTTGAGGGACAAGAGCAATGGTACGCTTGACAAAAATTGAGAGCTTTTGAATGCTTGAAGTTTGGTTTTGATGATACATGATTGTAATGCACTTTTCTGCAACTTTCTACTAACGAAACTTTTGGATTCAACCTCCACACATGAATAGATGGGGAAAGGTTGTGTTGTATAGAGACTTTCCTAAGTCAAACCTCATTTTGACATTTCCACCTCCACAAACAAAAAATGATGATGGTAAAGAGGGATTACCCTAGGTTAGACAGAGGCCAAATAGATAATATTTGACTATAATAAAAAATGATAATGAATAATATTACCTAAGATATGAAACCTTTGTCGAAGTGGTGCTCACACCATAAGTTACCACAAAGAGTTGATAATGGATGATTGAATTGCTTTGAAAACTTGCAAGAGGTTAGTCTACATAACACAATAGATTGTTGTAGCTAGCATGTAGAGGATAACTCACGTGCATCTTCATAATAAGAGCATAATAGTTCATGATTCATCATAAATTGTGCCTTGTTCATAATGCCTAATGATCAAATGAGGGGAAAACTTGTTTAAATATGCATCCCAATTGATCTTTTTGGTTATAGGTCAACATGAGGTCACTTTACAATGCTCAAAATTGACATTAAAATAATATTTATTGAAATAGTTAACCTTTAAGTCAAGGGCACCCTCACCCTTGACAAGGTGTTTTTAGCCCAAATTTCTCGAGATGTCGAGGATTTTAATATATTTCCCAATCTAGCCCTAAAATGAATAAATTATTAATATAATTAATTTTATAAGCAAAAGAGGGTGTCAATATAGTGTGAAATTGTCAAGGGTGACAATTTATGACGCTACAATGTATTGTTCTTGCATCCAAAGTGAAGGAGAAGATTTTGAGTACAATTTATCAAACAACTTTGGTAGGCCATATAGAGTACTATCAAATTTATAAACAAAAGAGTTATTTTTTTGGAAAGGACCCTAGGGGGATATCCTTACTTGAACATTAGTTAATGTCTCGCATGTTAGACAAATAAGACAAAACAATTATTTCCAACAAAATTATTGCAACCCTTGCCTATACCATATCAAAAATGGGGAGTTTCTATGGATTTGATCATAGGACTTCCATGATCTCATGGTAAGTATTACATCTATGTTGTGGTTGATAGACTCACTAAGTATGCTCATTTATTTTGTATAACTTTAGAGCTCAAGGCACCACAAATGGTTGATTTACCTTTTTAGAGAGGTGCTTAAACTTTAGGGGTTGCCTAAGAACATAATGAGTGACATGGACAATAGGTTCTTTAGTTTATTTTTGCATGAGTGCTTTCAATTGGAAAGTATATAGTTGAATCCCACCACTAGTTATCACCCTTAAACGAATGGGAAAACAAAAAATATAAACAAGTGGATTGAAGGGTTTTTGAGAAATTATGTTGCAAAGCAACAAAGAGAATGGATTAGGAGGCTTTATCTTGCAGAGGATTACTATAATCTTCAAATATTTTTCTTCCTCTAATTCACTATTACAACCTTCATGAGATTCTTGAACTTACTCTTCCTTGAATTTCTATTGGACTTTATTATGTGTAATATCCTATAATGTATTATTTTCCTCCTATACCAAAGTTTCATGAACTTCTTTTGCACATTGAAATTTATTATTCCCAAAGATTCTAACCAAGGATAACCAAGAATAATATCCAACCCATCCACTTCCAAAGCATGAAAGTTTGAATGCAAAACATACTTATCCATAGAGAGCTTTAAATCCTCAAAATTTTGAATATTCATATCTAATATTTGGTTGTCCTTGATGTTATTTGCTTGTACATGTAGCTTTTTGGCTAATTCCATGTGATGAAGTTATACTTGATACTAGGGTTTATAGACAATAAACTTTTCCTTTAGAATGCATCTATGAAATTGAAGGATTAAATCTTCCTTCCTTGGAGCTAAAGTACATGTACTTGCATCATCTCCTTCTAAGTTTTCTCCTACTCCATCTTTTTCTTTTTCCTCTTCTTCATTTTCTTCCTCCTTTTCCTCCTCTTTATTTTCTTCCTCTTCTTCTTCATTTTCTTCCTCTTCTTCTTCCTCTTTTTCTTTTCAAACCCATCTATCTAAGAAATCTTGTTCTAGTTTGTCTAAAGAAGAAATATCCTTATACAATGAACTTGTTCTAGTTCATACCATTGCCAAGCTTCACCTCTTAAACAACATTTCCATGTTATACGTTACTATGAGCTATTTTATATTTGTACCACCATTATAATGCATCCCTACTTCCATCAATATTAGGAACCTCCATGAAACCAGGGTTTAAGAAAAATGCTTTCAATAGATAACCCTTCTATCAAATCCAATTGACTCAAATTTGATCCAACCAATACATAATGTAGTCGGCCCCAAATTAGAAAATTAAATTAATAAACCCTTGATCAATTTGGATGAGCTTTCCAAAAATGTAAAAAATTCAAAAAAATACCTTGATTTGCAGCCTAGAAAGCAAATTTGTGAAAAATCATAAAATTGCAATAACTTGCTAAATATTGATTGTAGCTTCCTTATATGATCTTCCAACATCAGTAAACAAAAATTGCATAAAATTCACAACCTTCTGTCAATTATTGGCAAATCTTTGAAAACTAGGGTTTCGCCCACTTTTGTCCAAATTGATGCTTTGATACCAATTGATATGATCCACACATATAATAATATAATGCAGAAGACAAATCTCACACAACAAAAGAGATGTTTGTGGACCAACATGCCCAAATATCCAATATAAGCAAAAGTAGAGTAAACCCTTGAGATAGGGTAACACCGTACAATACTCCTTATGGAAGAAGTCACTCCACGCTATATCTCCAAGAGATATCCCAAATACAATATCATACTTCACACATATCCTTACAACGATAATCATCTCCTTTATATAGACATCCTCCTAATAATACAATGGAAGGGTAATCCTAATGAACTCATCACCTAACATTATTAACTACACAAGTTGTCCATATGACATAATATAACTAACATAAGGGATGTGTGCCACAGGTTGGCATCCCCATCCACCTATATAACTTATAATATCATATCCCTAGGTACATAACATTTCACATGTCCATAGTTATGACTTCAAAGCTTTGTATAGATATGATACTACATCTTTTGTGTATTTGTTTACCAAAGATAGCAAGGTGTCAAATGCAAAAGATTTAGTTGAACACAGCCAAGATATTTTGAGAGCACTCAATCAGAATCTACAAGCATAAAATCAGCAAAACGTGTATGCAAACCGTCGTCGTTTATAAACGACTTTTGAGTTGGGAGATATGGTTTTCTTGATAGTATAGTAATATAGTCAATTTTCTCTCAAAAAAGAATGGAACTAAGAAGCCCAAGCATGATTTTATGGATCTTACAAGGTCTTGAGGATGATTGAGGAGATTGCTTATGAGATTGAATTACCAAAGCATAGTAAGATTCATAATGTGTTTCATGTTTCATGGATCAAAAGGGCACTTGGATAACATATTACTCCTATAGAGTTCCCACCACTTGATGATGAGAGTAAGTTGATTTTAGAGACCAAAGCTATTATTGATATAAGAGAGGAATTTGAGAAATAAAAGCATAAGGGAGTACTTGGTATGTTGGAGGATTCTTCCACTAGAGAATGCTACTTGGGATGGACAAGAGATTCTTCATCATCCTAATCTACAATTACTTGAGGACAAGCAATTTCAAAGATGGACTATCATGTCCCATTTTCCAAATTAGAGCCATCAAGAAGACCTCTAGCCCATCCCATTTCTCATAAGCTAAACAATAAAGCAAGGGGAATGATTTTTAACATTATTTTAAGTTGGAACTCATAATTTTTAATTTAAAAGGGATAACTTTTTAAAATGTTATTTTATTTAATTAAAAGTGTTTTTAAACATAATTATAAAAAGTTCAGCTTCCCATCATGGGCTGAAGATGGCTCGGTCTAAAGGTTTTAGGAAGGTCTTTATTGAGGGTGACTCCCTAAACGTTATTAATAATCTAAAGAAGTCTACCCCCTCCCCTTCATGGACAGATGAATCTCTCATTTTGGATGTTGTGGATATCTTGAGCTCCTTTGATCAATGCTTCATTTCCCATATCTTTAGACAGGGAAATAGTCTTGTAGATGTTTTTGCTAACATTGGGGTTAATGAACATATGGTATGGAAAGGGAATGACCCCCTCCCCATCGAAGCCCTTTCAAGTTTAAATCATGATTTACAATCGTGCTAAGGAGGGGGTTCCTTTTATCATTGGGTTATATCACATGAGCATTATTATGTGGCAGATTAAATCTAGGTGCGATCTCCATCATGGCGTAGCCTTGTGTTTTTCTGATGATGTGACTATTGTTTGTAAGGAGTGGCTTTCAAGATTAATTATTTCTCCCTGTCACCTTGCCTTTCCCACATGGATTGTGGGAGGATCTAAGGCTTTAATGTTCTCGAGGCTTCTCCTTATTCTCTGCAAATCTTTCAAGCTATTGTGGCTTTTGGCTGTTGCTATCATGGGTGTTGAACATAATAGAGTTGAACCTATTTCCTATGACTCATTGAAGACCAATGAGAAATTTTGGGAGAGGTTGTAGCTTGGGGGAGTTACTCCATACATGGAAAGACTCCATGGGCATGACCCTAAAACGACACAGGCCTTCGTCCAAGGATGGCAGAATAGAGTGTTGAAGCTTGGTGGGACAAAGTTTGACATTACTGAAGAACTTATTGCTGAAATTACGGGTCTTTCTACCGAGGGAGGGAAAGTTTACAGAGATAAGGAGTCGAGTGCAGCGATGGAAATTTCTTACAAGGATGATGAAAAGAATAGATTAGAAAGGGTGAAATGTGGGGGATATCTTCGCAACTCTATCAAAGCGATTTGGGGTGATGTAGCTGAAGAAATTATGACATACTTTACGCTTGATGGGTGTTTTTCTATTTTGCCTAGGTACCATTTTGTTTTACTCAATCATTTCAGGCATAAGAAAAAGGTTTCCTTTCCTTTTTATCTGCTTGTTTCCCTAGAGTGTGTAACTAGAGACCATAGACGAAACCCCAAGAACCTTGTTCTCCACGAGGGTCTTATCCTCCTAATCTCTAGGTATGCTAAGTCCTACACTATTCTTGATCAACCTAAGAGGGTTCCTAAAGTCCGGCATAAGAAGCTTGATTCGGAATATGACACTAGGTCTAAATTGGGGTCTGTTGATGAGGAGTATGTGCCTGGTTCGGATGCCTCCATGGAGGTCTATTCAGAACCTCTTGCTTCATTTGAGGGTAAGAGTATTGAGAAAGGGAAATCACCCAAAACCCCTAATTCTAAAGATTATAAAGATTATACGAGGAGCAATGAGGTGGTGGTTGGTAAATCCCTGAGTGACAAGAAATTGAAGGGTGATTCCTTGGGTCTGAAGAAAGGGGAGAAAAATGTCGTGGGGGAAAAGGTGAGGGATCCCACTTTGTCTAGTTCTAAGAGGAAGATGGCTTTGAAGGTCAGGAGCTCCCAGAAGAAGTCTAAGCGGAATGTTGGCCTGAACCAAGAGGAGACTATTAGTATTGGTGTTGAATCCCCTAATGATGAGCCTCTACATATTATTGTGGGTCTCAATATTGCGAAAGTGCAGGAACAGGGGATGAAGGAGTAGGAAACGGGGAGGAGTGTGGCCAATGAGATTGATAGTTCCTTACGCAAGATCAAGGTTCCTGTTGCCAATCAGAAAGGGAAGGATGTTCTTGAGAATTAAAATATTAGTAGGGATTCCCTAGAGGACTGGGCGGATGATAGGGATGTCTTCAATTACAATAGGGAGGAGTTTCCCAACGTGCTTGGTTTGGAAAAAGACGGTACTTTAACTCTCTTTAGGCTTTTTAAATGGGCTTTCAATGAATTGAATCTCACAAATGTGAAGGTTCGTGGTCTGGTTAATAAAGTTGGGGAGTCCTCTACTCCCATAGAGCCTTATGTGCAGACCCAAATTAATCAGCGTACTGATGCGATGAAAATTGGCATTGATGAGATGTTGAAGATGAACGCTTTTGAATTGAGAATCTCAGCTCTGGAAGATAAAATGGATCGTGCTTATCAGAAGCTAGACAAGGTTGTAGATGTTAGTAACTTTGCAATGAAAAATGAAGCAAGGGTCTGTGTTTCCTAAATGAGAAAGGGAGGCAATGGTTGGGGGATGCATCTAGCAGGAAAGATGTTGCTAAAGATGTGACCGACCTCCCTAGTGTTATGATCAAAGGGGTTAGTGAGAAGGGTCCCTATACAAGGACTCATAACAAAACAAAGTTGAATGCTGGGGTCACTGAGGTTATGAATGTGCACCAGAAGATTATTGACAGTGATATGGAAGTGGTTGATATCTTGAAGAACTTGTAGTCTCTTGTTGTTTTTGTCCCTCTTTTTGGCAGTTGTTTTGTTGGTTTTTTGTTGCTTGTTGGTTGCCCGTTTTGTCTTTGATTATCTATTAAGGCAGCAATCTTTTTTGTAAAGGGTTTCAAGGCCCCTTCAAAATTTGTTTTACCTATAATCAAAAACATAATTAAAAAATATATTTTTAATAATTTGGAGGGAAATTATTAATCAAAGGCCCAATTTGGAAAAGGATAAAAGGAGAGAACTTAGCCTCATTTTGTATTGAGCATCCACATTGTTATTTTATTCACTTTTTGAATTGAGCATTGTGTTCATTCTACTCATCCAAGGATGAAAACTCAATTATTTTCAAAAATCTTTCAAGATGAAAACCCTCTTGGATTTCTATTTTTGAAGGTGAGAACAAAAACCCTTATTCACTAGCATTGACAATTCCATAACAAGAATTGGATTGTGGAATCACCTAGAGATTTATGTGTTAAATTTACAAGTTCGACAAAGATTAGTTGCAAGAAAATCATCATCCACCTAAAGCACCACATTTTCAATGGTTTCCACAATCATCCATTAGCAAATTTATAGTTTTCAATACAATTTGCATTCTTAGAGGTTGCCAAGAAGGGTGAACCAATAGATTATCATTTCCCATTAAGGGTGATTCACATTGGCATATATTATTATGGAGTGATTTGTATTTTGATCCAGGGTGACACCCTTTTTGGACGAGAAAACTACATGTTGACATCATCATACATCTTCTAGGGGTATGAATTGCATTAGCATAGCAACTTGACAATTTTTTGAAGGGAAATCAACTTTAGCATGACAATTATGACATTTTGAAAGGAAGTCAACCTATGGACACTTTCCTTGACATCCTAGGGCAGCAATCAACGTTTTTACACAATTTCATCATCATAATTAAGGGAAATCAACATTTGGGCTTCAATTTCATATCAAATCTGCATTGGGGGAAGCCTTTGAAAGCTAGCATAACACTTCTACATCCTTTCCCAGCCATCGACATTCATTGCTCACCTTGCCACAGTCATCTAAGGTGTTGTACCAACATTTTGGAGGGTTATATCAAATAGTTATAGTCTTGTACCTGACTTTGGTAGTGTTGGTATATCATTTGGAGGTGCCCTACCAACAATCACATTGCATAAATTGTCATTATTCACTTTACGTTAATTTGGGAAAGTTGTAATTCTATAAGCTTATTTCTAGTTTATATATTTGTATTGTAATCATTTTTCCACATTACAATTAAATAAAATCAACATTGTTGTTGCTATCAGATTGATTGCAAATAAAATATGAGTGTAATTTAGGGTTATTCAAAGGGTTTTGTGAGGTTCCAATTTGGTAGTTGTAATCAACATTTATAATACAAGTTTCAATTATTCCATGGTGTTTGTTTCAAAAAAATAAGAAATTAACAAAAATTATTTAAAAGGGACATTATAGCTAACTACCTTATGAATTGAAAGACGCAGTGAACTTCGCATTCCAAGGTCAATTCTAACCAACTTTATAGATAAACAAGGGCTTTCAAATAAACATGAGAGCTAACTTGTTTCTTTGGACAAATATCAAATCTCTAGAGTTCATTAGAGATGAACTTGACTTTTTAGGCATAACAAGTGCTTTATTCACAAGTTTTAGCCCTAAAAAATATTGAAGGATTGATTTTTGGGACATTGCATCTTAGCAATTTACTAATCTAGTCACTCATTATGAGTGTAGTGGTCTTGTATTTGAGAGTCCCTTAGTGGAGTGGGGTGTGATAGTCGTGATGTCATATTTGGAAGGTTATGAGTTCCATTATTAGCTTTCAATTAAGCATATTTTACTGTCATAGTGAAATTGTGTCCAATTTAAATCGCATAATGCATTGTCTACTAGTTTCATTATGGAATCTAGTTCTTCAATGGTTTAGCATATTGTAAAATCATGTCTGTTGCTTAGCAATTTGTATGGGTCATTAATGCAATGTTTTTAAAAAGATTATGGATACGCATTCTAAAACATACAACCTTACATCTTATGATCTTCAAACACAAAATATTTCCATCTCCAATCTCCTTGTAAGCACATGTGCAAATGTATGAAACACCCTCAAATTATTTTTAGCATAATTTCATGGCACCCCTAACCACCACTTACAGTTCATGCGCCTTGGTGGACAAATTTTTCACTTGAGATTTGCAATGGCTAATCAATTGCCGCCCTCTATGGTTGTGGACTCTATCCCTATTGCCATAATTTGCAATCATTGACTCTACTCTTGTTGATTGTCATTGTGTTTCGTACTCTTGCTCATGTCTCCTCTCCTATGCACATAGAATCATATGTGAATAGTGCCAAGCTAGGGGTGCCTACTAGTGCTCTTGGTTTGAACCATTTGACAAGATCTACTAATCCATCTCTATGGGGTAAACCTAAGCCCATCTCATGTTCTCCTTCATCCTGTATCATCATCTATGGTTAAGAGATGATCAATAATGAAGAATATTTTAAACATTGAGCCCTCATCTACAAATTCAATCATTTTTGGCCCTTCCTTCTAAAACTGAACAAATGGGTTTTGGAATCATAAAAACCACTCACTAAGGGCATGATTGAGCTATACCCCTCTACTAGGAGATTTTTCATTATGTCCTTCCCATTGAAAGACGATAGGAAGAAAGTGTTGGAGGGTGGTGTTTGGATGTGGGGACAACATTCTCTCTCACTCAAACCATAGTTTCCCTACGACCCTTCAGCAAAATCCTTAAGCATCATGCATATTTGGGTCAAACTACCTAATCTCACACTCCAATTTTGCGAAGTTTCTTGCTTTAAATATATTGGCAATGCTCTTGGTTGTTTTTACAGCTTGACACAACCTTGTCAAACTTTGGCCATACTACCTATGCCCACGTTCTTGTGGACATTCTAAAGACCTAGGGCTATTGTCTTGCTTGTCGGGGGCAAACCAAGGCCTAAGACACTTGACTATGAGGGTTTTCCCTTTCGTTGTAGGAGATGCTTCACTATAGGGAACCTTTCTTTAGAATTCCCTCATTTTCACCACAACAAGGATCAAGCAACTTGGTGAAGGAATACCCTCCATGATCATTTGATTGTCGATGATTTTGATTCTAACAAAAGTCTTTTGTGGCCCCCTTCACTAGGACTATTGAAACTTCAAAGATTTATCCTTCTAGGTCACCCTCTCAGTGCCCAATAATGATCTCCACCTTTGGACCTCCTATCACTACGTGTTGAGTCTTATATTCCTATTCTTCTAGAGATTTCAATGTAGCATACAACTCCTCTTTCACCACCTATGAGGGCTTAGTTTGAATCTTCAATTGAGGCCAGCCCTCCCCTCTCCCATGTTCTAAGTCTTTGGAGGATGATTTCTTATGGAAGATTGTTCAAGAAGAGATGTCTTGCTAAACATGCTTGTGTTTCCCACACCTAGGTCAAGGGTGTTCGAAATGCTAGTAGGAGGCAAGGGGTTGTGTAGGTGCCCTTCTAGGTCTAATATGTTTGGCAACCTTGTTGCAACCTTGTTCTATAGGATTTATGATCCCTTCAAAACCATCTTTGCACTGGAAACTTGGTTGCATTGGTGTATTGGTTTCAAGACTTTCCAAAACCTACTCATCTAGGGCTTTGTTGTGGGTTGTGCTTTCACTCACACTTCCCCTATTATTTGGGGTTTCTAAGGCCTTGCCAAACCCTATTTTTTTACCCCTTTAATCAAAATGCTATAATTTTTTTAGTAGAATAAAATGGTGAAGGTTAGGGTTAATCTTAATGTCACAACTAAGGCAATCCAATTTAGAACATGAGGTCCCATGTGGATGCCCAAAAAGGGATTTCTTTCCAATAGATTTTTTCAATAGTTTGTACCCCTAGGTTTCGACCTCATCACCAAAGCTTTGTTACCGGTTCTTTCCCCTATAAACTTGGATTCAGGTGCAATTCATTTTGGATTCAAGTTAATGTTTGGTTCATTATGAGTATGGACACGGTTTTGCATTTGTAGAACAAATTAATCTAGGCACATCTATGGACATTCCTAAACAAAATTGGACTACAAACACAAATCTCAAAATGTACTCAAAGAATCCAAGTTGCAAAATGCAAAACCCAAAATTTACCTACAAAGAATATAAGTTTATCCATAGTAATGATAGGCATTACCCGGACCAATAAATTTTGCAAATGCAAAACTCAAAACATGCTCCTAGAAAATTCAAACTACAAATGCAAAACCCAAAACATGCTCATAGAGAATCCATTGGTTTTTCCATAGTAAAGATAAAATAGCACCTACATTTTCAATTTCAAGATGTCTTTTTATATCCATGCATTCCAAATGATAAATATGTTAATTATCATAGCCTAATGACTAACAATAGGCCTTTGACCCTATTTTTTTGGATCTTTTTAGAACTCTTCTTGGTCTTCTTGGTGACAAGGTCTTGTTAAGGATGGATTCTAACCAATTCAAACCCCTGAAAGGAATGAACGTGGCACTCATTAAGTGATATGACAGACATTTTGAAGTGTGTGCTCGAATTGAAAAGTGGCTTATAGGTTGAGGTTGTCATCGCATCTCAAGGTGCATCCAAAATTTCATGTTAGTCAGCTAAGACCCCATCATGCAGATGAAGAGGACCTTCTAAGGAACATCCCAACTCACAATCTAGCCAATGTGATTGACTAACCTAAGCACGAGGTGGATGGAATCACAGCGTGTGCGAGGGTTCAGAAGTTCAAATACTTTTGACAATATTTGGTTTCAAACTTCATTTTGCTTTATGTGAATTAGAATTGAACTTCGATTTTTTCAGATTCTAGGACTCATTGAAGTTTATTACAAAGGTTATGCCTCGTGAACTAGGCAACAATCTTTATAAACCTACACAGCCTTTACATCTTCCTAAAATTATTACTACATTCTAATACTTGTTAGAACTTTTGTTCTCGGTCTTTAAAATCCAATATATTTGAACTTTTGCATTCTTAGATTCTAAGGTCTATCTACCCTTGCCAATGGTTGAAGACATTGTATTCTACATGGGATCTATTTTTAAGATTATTTTGTTTATGATATGCATGTTATGTGGTTATCTTAGCTTAAATCTTGTTTTTAGTCTAGAATATGTAGTTAGGAGTCTCTTCTGATGGCCAACTCACTTGTATTTGACAGTCTTAAATGAGCTCTGTTAAGATATACAACAGATGGTTCACGAGAAAGTGTTATGTAGAAAATAAACTAGAAAATTCCTCCTTGACCGTCCCTTGAGCAATGTTTGAAAAAGAAAATGGATAATTGAGCTGTCTACACCTAATTAATTATATGTAAGGGTGAAACAATTCAGAAACAAAGAAAGAAATACATCCCACTCCTTATTTCACCTCCAAGTGAAAGTCCTGCATCATAGGAATTCATGTGCAACTTTGATAAAAGAATTGTTGAGATTTAGAATAACACCCACACACTCATTACAACATGATCTACTTTCTTCCTCTTTGCAGAACTGATGCAAGGCATCCATTGGAAGAAGCAGTCTTGAAGGAACATTGTGTAACTGAAATACAAGGCAAACTTGAAAAAACACTGATGTAAATGAACTTGCATTATAATAACTTCTCCAAATGGTCCAATTAACATTGTAAATTAATTACAATACCTGCAACATTTCATGGAAAAAACCAACTGCTTTGTGACAAATTTGAAAAATGAGGCAGTTTTCTCTAATTATAGTTGGTTTAGATTGAATAATTACAAATTAGGTCAAGTTTAGCTTTATCATTACTTTTTCCAGAAAACATTGTTTATTTTAGATTCAATGGACAAAGCCTGGAGATGATACAGAACCACCTTCCTGAATTTTCAATATCTATGAGTTTTCTAGATGCATATTGTTGTCAATCAAATCAATTGGCAGTTCTAACACAATATCATAAAGCAATAACATTTGTCAGAAGTTGTATATTGATATCATTGACCAAGACCTAGGGATTTCCAATTTGTGAAATACGCATCTTTAGGGAAAATAAGAACTCCTATGTTCAGTTTATACAATAAAAAGTTACAAGAGTGGTCATGACAACATGCCCATTGAGAAAGAAAACAAAAAATGAAAAACATTTTCTAGACATTATTTTGTTCTATGCAAGTAATATAATGATGCATGGAGCAAAAAAATTTATAACATGAACAAAGTTGAGTGTTGGGTAAATATGAGGTTGTTGCACAACTGGAAACCAAGAAAGAGAGGCATCTCTTTAATTTCCACTAATGATAATAGCATTATTGTTATGGACATAGTGCGATGGTTAAGGTGTGGTACTACTTCAGTGGCCACCCAAGTTCAAAGACCCGCTGGGCCAGTATGCCCACAGGCTTCATGCCTCTGTTGGGCCTCTGCAGCCACAGGATTGGATATTATCTCAATTGGAGATGGAGCCCCCATTTGTTGTCCCACTGCCTGGGCCCAGTTAATGCCCAGATTGAGGCCCAGATTGAGGCCAATGGTCTGTCACTCTATCAAACCCTCAATTTACCAATCAAAAAAATATTTTTTTATATAACTTTGAATGGTATGTTTTAGAAATATCTCAAATTTGTTAAACTTTCCTTAGAAAAAGTTAACATCTGATAGTCAGTCTATGAAAGACACTGCTGCGTCATGCTAGACAGGTAATAATGTCAATAACAAGTTCCATTTGAGGTATTCAGGTCATTACATAAAATTAGTAACTCAAAACAAAATGAAAATGCTAACAAGGTAATAGATTAGTACCTCACTTACCTAGCAAAATACTACATATTTACATTTGATGTTTTGTCCAGTTAGTTTCCTCTATCATCGTTTTGGTGCAAATGTTGATGATGAAACTCATTAAATATTCTTTCTGGATTGTGATTTTCTATTTGATGCATTGGGAGAAGGATCTGCAGCAGATGTCGATGACTTATTCTCCTCCCCTAAGCATGGTGCATCGAGGAATGACTTTGTAGGAGGAACCCTAGGTAGATACAGAAGTATTTTCAGTTAAAGTCATAGTGAAAGCATCAAATTAAAGCTTACCAAAGGAAAACATGTTTCATGTAGATATACTGTAAATGTATTCAATGCTGGTAGATTTTACATTTCAGAGTGACCAATAGAATTTTTAAGATGTAAAATATTATTTGCTTCTTAAGAAACCAAAATGGCTAGCAATTGGCAGAGGTTAAGTCAAAAGTACATACCTGCTTGCCCGTATAACCTCATTATCCACAACTGTCTCTTTATCAAATATAATACCTATACAATTAGAGCTGACAGTAAATATATCACATCCAAATAAAAATTAAGAAAGATTAACATACAAATTTAAACTTCCTTTTATTTTCAATTTGTAAAGCATATTCCAAGAGGCTGAAATGCATTCTACAGATTATGCTTCAAAATGACAAACGATAACCATAAGAAGACGCTTTATAATAAGTAGAATTCAATTTGAATCAAACCCGTGTATTGGCATTTTCTTTCAGAGTTGTGTTCTGTCCATCCCATTTCACTTCTAACTACTCAGTTTCCTGCTGTGAGAGAATACCATTTGCAGAAAACCCCAAGCAAATGGAGAATGGTACAACACAAAAGTAAGGTAGCATAACGTTTATGTCATGTGAATGTATTCAGCTTTCAGTTTCGTATCTCATCTTTATAAGAGAACTAATTCATGTTTATACAAAAGATTGACCTGATGTCAAAAGAGTCAATTTCCAAGGCTTGAACACATTAATAAAATGATCCGTCCCCAAATACTTGCTCATGGATTTTTACATACAGCAGTGATAGAAACATAAAAAATACTGTGAAAGTATTATACTTTATCCTGAGCTATTATGTAAAATCAAAGACCTTGAAAAACAATAATAAAGGAATTGAAAATATTTTTTTCCTTCATATGGGTCCAGGTTGGGGTGCTGTGGTAACACATTGCCAAATTACAGGTGAGGCCTCCATTTCAAACCCTAAGGGTACCCCCTAACCCCCAAATTGTGGGTAAAAGGGAGGCAGCACTGGGATACGATGTTGAAATTGTAGATGTAAATTATAACAGGTTCGGTCTCGCTCCCCAAGTGAAATTGTTCAAGACATTTTTTGCCAACAATTGAAAAAAAAATTCTTTTATATGCACATTGCCTACAAATTTCATCAGAAATCTTTAGATCGGCTTCAGAAAAACTTAAGTGTCTCTTTAAAATTGCTTTAAAAGGTGAATTCAAAGGTCATCCTCTGTTAATTGTTGAATGGATTGCAAGCCATGCTAACCTAATCCAACAAGTCTTTTGATCAGCCTGGCAAAGAACCCAACCTTTCATGTGTGGACGAAACACTTTGATATTCAATATCATTTTGTTTGTTACATTGTGGAGGATGGGAGGGTGGTGTTGAAGAAAGTTGATACTTTGAAGAATGTTGCAATTGCATTGACAAAGTCATCGAGCACAAAGAAGTTTAAATGGTGAAATAAGTCTATGGGCCTCATGGTCCCTAGCAGTTAGCTCACAATTTATGCAATTTCTCTTAGGCTCTTGCAAGGTGTACAATAGGTGGGAGAATGTTGGGATAGGTGTCATACACCTTGCAATCCTAATATTTGAAATTGCATTTTAATTTGTATTTATTTAAATAATTATTGTACCCACATATTTGGGACATCCCACTTGGAAAGGCACTATGCGTCACTTGTTTCAAACTTGGCAATTTGTAAGTCTCACTTAGTGTCATGGGAGTTGTTAAATGCAACTATGACAGTTTGTAAGGTGTGCAAGAGTTGCCATTATATGAGCATGATGAGGAGTTAATTGTGCACTTGGAGAAAACTTAGTTAACTAAGTTTCTCATGAGCATATTTCCAACACTAAGGATGCAACCAATTTGAATGACCAAATTGGTGATGATAGTTACTAACTTATTGTTAGTTGACTCAGCTTGTTTTAGGGCATTGGAATCCTACATGGATTTGGGTGCCTAATTTAACCCATGGTTTCTAGCATATGGTTTTAGAAACTAGTGATGGTTTGTGATTTTGGCTTCTATATATCGAGTGCTCAAGTTGGAGATATTATTATATAATATATTGTATTACAAGTTCCATTATGCTACTAAAATATCTCCAAAAAAAAAGTTATTTCTATGATCTCATGTGAAGGCTTGAACTTGCCATTGTCTTGTAACCATTGCAAATATTGATAATACAATTGGTTAGAGATATACAGGTGGAAAGTTTCATCCTATTTTCCTTTCATTGTCTCTTGCGCCAAAGCTCACATAGTTGGTTTCTATCATGCAATAGGTCTCTAAGTTTGATTAAATCAGCAAACTTATAAAGGTCAACCTCTCGTATACCTCTAACCAAAACTTGACCAAGATCTTGGCTGTGATCTCTTATTTTAAATTGTTGACTGTCAAACTTAGCCACACACCTAAGATTTGTCATGGCAGAAACTAAAAGCAAGTTCTTGGACCAACCAAGGATATATAAGACATTATGAAGTTCAAGAACGTCACCTAAAGCCATGTGGAAAGAAACAGATGTCCCTATAATCAACACGTTCCACTTGTATAATTGCATTTTGCACTCAAAGTCTAGTCAAAGTTCAGCAAGTTTCACTTGTATAATTGCGTTGGGCACTTGAATTCTATTCAATGACTTACTAAAGATCATGTATCTCAATGCTCCACTATCCACATGCCACCCTACATCAAAAACAATGTAATTGGAAAGGTACGTCCCCATGGAAAAGATTATCTCAAGCCTAGATGAAAGTTCATCCACTATTGAAGCTTTAGCATTCCCTACAAATTACCCTCTTTTGTTGCTACTACTATTGCCTGCCCTTCCCCTTCTCATGACACTCAAAAGCATAGTGATCATTCTTGTTGCATTTGAAACACTTGGTATGGCTCAAGTCTTTTGTCATGCCCCTGTGTAAATAATAGGGAAGAAAGCATGAATTAAATATGCAGCGATTATAAAAGCAGCGATCCAAGACAAGGAGCAGCGTTTGAAGTAGCCTGGTCAAGATATTGTTAAAGGTGACGATTCTACCTAAGAGAAAGACATATATTTATTCAGGATAATCTCCCAAGTATGTGTGTGTCAAGAGCTGCGATTATCATCATATTAGTAGCAACGATTATTCATGAAGCAAGGAGCAGCGATTAGTTAAAGGCAGCGATCTCCCTCAAGATAATATTAAGGGGATAACATTAATAAATATTAATTATCCCCTTAAACGAATGGACATACCTCTTGGATGAGTGCATACCATGAAAGGGAGTGTCTCTCAGCCTTTCGTGGGTATAAGAAGAGGTGAAGACAACAGCAATCAGCATCATCGAAGGAAGAATAAAAAGATTCAATTGTCATCCATTAGCAGATCGAGCAATCTGCAAATCTAAGATAACAATCAGGGTTGATATAAGGAATGCAGGCATACAATCTGGTACAGACTATAGAGATAATATGCAGTAATTAATTTATAAATAAGTTTGATTTCTCTCATATGCATATTTCATAGTACTGCTGTAATGGATCAATACTTAGATTATAAGAAATAGAATATATATATATATATATATATATATATATATATATATATATATATGTATGTCTTTATCCTATGATCAATCAAATGTAAGGTTGAAGGAAGCAAGTTAGGAGGATGTTGTTTATGGGCCTCCCATGCTAAGTAGGCCACTCCAAGGGTGGAATTGTCTTAGTCTGGACATTCCTAACACTTGGGGCCAAGAGGTGGGTTGTCTGGGACCCTCGTGCTCTTGGTCTTAGGTGGGTTGAGTAGTTTACAAGCACCCCTTTCAAGGCTTTCCTATCAAGCCAAACTATGACTAGTTATTAGGATGGATTCAAGGAGTTTCAATCATAAGAGGGGGATAAGGCAGCATGGATAGGGAAAGCATGTACAAGTTTATCCGCCAACCACGCCACCCAAGGGTGGAATTGTCTTAGTTTGGACATTCTTGCCGCTTGGGACAAGGGGTGGGTTGTCTGGGACACTCGTGTTCTTGGGCTTGGTATGGATAGCTTCAAGCGGACTTATCATGTTCCTCATCCACATCCTATTATGATTAAGAATTCCACTATGCATCATGGATAATGTGTAGATAGTTTTGAAATAGTTATGTATCTACATGATTTAATTAATGTTGATCATATGAAGTATATTCCAATGGCATCCAACCTAATTGCAAGATCTAAACCAAGAATTATCTGGCTTAAGGCATCTAATCGGTGAGTTAAAAACCCTAACTACATTATATTTGTGATTCTAGGGCAAGATTTAAGGCAATCCCAAAAGGGGACATTACATCTTTCTTCCCTTAGTGAGAAACCTCCTTCCCCTTCTAACCCTTCCCAAGTCCTCATTTTTTACCACCCTTCCTCATCTACTTGATGAGGGCTAGATTCTTACTCTCTTCCACTCTTGTTGAAGTAGTCTCTAGTCTAGTTTCCTCCTAGATGAAATGATCCCAAAGATTCTCAAAAGTGGGAAGCTTCTCATAAGCACAAACACCCTAAGCAAACAAATCCCAAGATGGAGAGAACCCATTCAAAGCTACAAGCACCAACTCATCATCTGCCTTTACCCAATAGTGATGAGTTGATCTCAAAGCTCAATGATCTTCATAAGATAACTAGCCATTGTGTCTATATCACTCATACATGTAACACTAAGCTTGTTCTTTAGCAATATCTTAGGGAAATGTTCACATTTTGATACATTGTGGTGACTGCATCATAGATCTCCTTTGTTATTTTATTTTCTACAATGTAAAGGACCGATTGATCTATTAATAAATCTAGGATGATTCGTTTTGCCATGGCCAACTTCTTGTTATGTTTGGCCAACAAAACTAGGTTGGTAAGAGGTACAATCTTCATCTCCACAAAACTCCAAAGATCAAACTCCTCCAATAGCATTTGCAATCCACACTTCCAAGGTGTAGAGTTAGAAGCACCCTCTGGACAAACACAATCTTGGAGATAGAGTCTAGTCATACCTACAACTTCAAGAACACGCTAAAACCAAACAGATCAGCCAAGAATAAGTCAATCAGCAACCTATCATAGGTGCTTCTCAACTCTCCAATCACGAGAGCACTTAGGGCATCCCACCCTACAACCTTTCATAGGTCCAAGTCATTTTATCATTGAACCAATGACATCAAACACACTAAAATCCTCTGACAACTAGCTCTTACAAGTACCAACATCCATATATGGATCTAGATGATTTGAATTAACTTGCTCTTACGCCATGTTAAAGTTTTTAACCATGATAACCAATTTCTACACTTATAAATTTACAGCCTAACGCAAAACGGCTTAAAACAAAAACTCTATTAAAAACAATACATACTGCCAAAATATGAGCAGCAAATACTCACAAATCTTGATGAGCACTGTAAAATCCCTTGTCCAATCTGTCCTAAATTTTTCAATTTATGTTGTTTGACATTTCATCAAACACTTTGCATGCAAACTCCTTTCAGAATATGTCCCTTGTAAATTTGAACAATAATTTTCCCCAAAGTGCTTAATTCGACATAATGCATATGATAATGAAAGAATCACAATCTGAGAATGTTTAGGAAATCACTAATGATGCACATTGCACTCCAATATAGGTTATTCACCATTCATGTACAGCAAACAAAGAGCTTTCTGAATATCAATATGGCCTGATCATGCATTTAGAGTCACCCAGAAATACATTTCAGACTGATGCATCTTCAATGGTTGATCCAGAACTTGTAAGGAAAATCTAACAGCAGTTACAGTTTATCATCTGAATCTGGTTATGACTGATTGCATCGCAAGAGACAATGCCAACTAGTGACCAAAACTTCCTAATATTGTCCTAAATCAGCTATGACAAGAAGACTGATTACATTACATAGATATGAGGGATAACTATTACAATATATTTCTGATCATGAGTAAACCCTACTGACTGTATTTCAGAACTGAAACAGTATGAACAACAGATAAATATTCAGTAATTTGCATGTATCATAAATACAACTTCAGTAATAAATACCAGGTTGCTGAATACTCCATTGAATGATGCCTCTAGGTATGGAAACTCACACAACAGTCACAATACTCCTGAGAGTGAAAGATAGCAGATGAAAATGACAAGTAGCAGCAACAAAAGCCACACCCAGATTGGAAATCACACCCAGATTAGCTCAGAACTTCTACAGCAGCAAGGAAACACCTCATTTCACAGTCTATAACCCTCTGAGATAGGCAACTTCATCTCCATGAACCCGACCCCTTTTCAAGCCATCACACCTTGGTCATTTCAAGCTCCCATGACTCCATTCAAAGCCTCAGAACTGGACGGCCAAGAGAGGATGTTAATGCAGGTCTAATACTGTCCACAATCTCCCAAAAATACCATGACCTGTCACAAGTAACCCTGCTACAGAATTCCAATGCCCATACTACTGGAGCCTCACGTTTTGCAAGGGTATTCATGAGTCTATATAATACTGAAATCTCTTTGGGCTGACCACGACCCAACACTGCAACCCACTTGATTCTCTATTGCCACGCCTTGACTTGCAGCCCTCTAGAAATGCAGATGTATGGCATCCTTTTTGACTGAGCAAACCCTTCAAACTGAAAATAAACAATCTCCTCAAATGTGGTCAATGAGAATGACCATTAAATCGGTAATGAAGACAATCAGCTACAAGAAACCCTCAAACTGAATCTTCAAATCATTAGCTTCTCAGACAAGCAGATTTCACCCTTTAATCTTCAAATTTGGTTGCTGAAAGTGACCATTAAATTTGCAATGAAGCTCCTATAGAAAACCTAGATGGTTTCCTCAACAATTTCCAGCTAGGGTAGATAGTTTCACTACCGAAACTGGTGCCCTAGGGTCCCCAAACCCACAGACCAGAAAAGCCTTCAAGAAGCTCTCCCAAAATGAGATGAGAAAATAACTTCAAGCATGAGAGAAATGAGCTCCTTTTTGCCTTTATAAAGAAATCCTTGTCCTTCTAGAAAGATCCAAAAAGTATCTTCCACAAGCTTCTAGAAGAATAATATAATATTTCCAAAAGTGACATTATAATATTTTATTTCCAATTAAGTCACTTAGAATATCAATTGACTTTATAATTTATTCTTTTATTTTAGTCACTTTAATTAATTAAATTAAAAATAAAGTTACCTTTATGATTTAATTTATTTAGATAACTTTATAAATAATTAATTTAATATTCCCAATTTATTTTAATTAAAACAAGTCATCCTTTCGAAATATTATTAATTTTTTGACAACTTAATCAATTAAATTAATTAAGTCAATTTACCACAAATTTTGGGGACATTACAACTTACAAGCACACACTTATACTACGGGGGGAGGAGCGGGGGGTGAGTCAGTATAAGACTATCTTTTACTTTTTCAAATTAAGAACCACAATAACTTCAAATACACAACATCAACAAATAAGAACACAAGAAGAACACATGATTTATGTGGAAACCCTTTTGGAGAAAACCACGAAGAAAGGACTACTTGGATCTATTCTCCAAATCCAGCCATAAATAAAATAAAATTCTCTTACAAATTTTGTAAGCACCAACCCACTAGAGACACCAATCCCCACTACCAAACACCACCTTAGCAAGAGACACCAATCTCTTCAATTAGGAGGCACCAACCTCCAAATTAACAAAACTTTTGTCTTCTTGTATATCGCTTCTTCAACTCATGACTGTGACATGAATATCCTTCATAAGATCTACTTGTAAGTGTGCTTATGAATCTGCTATAAATCTCCTTAAAAATCTGCTATAAATCTCCTTAAAAGCCTGTTATAAATCTGTCATGAATCTCCTTGAAAGTCTGCTATAAATCTGCTCTGTCTTAAATCTGCTCTTCTTCTCCTAATTTCTGCTCTTCTCCTAATTTCTTCTCTTAAAAGGAATGATTTTGCATTGAAGAACTTACTTTCTAACCTCCAAAATAACTTGTATTTATATCCAAATCATGCACGTCACCAAAAAGAGATCAGCCAAGATTTGACGTAATAAACTTTATTTTGAACATTTGAATTCACCCAAGAAAGGTGCCAAAAAGGAGGTTGGCCAATGGCATAAGTATTATTTTTATTATTATTTTGCAACTTGCAAAGTGAGTGCCAAGGTGGAGGAATTATAAACATGTCTTTTATCACTTTGAAATAACATGATCTGCCCTTGAATGAAGCAATTAGTTCTCCTTTGATATCACCTTTGACATCAATAACAATAACATTTCCAACAAACCTAAACTCTCAAAACTGCATCTATTATTTATTAAACTAGGAAGAATTACACTACACTAGTTCATCACCCAAATATGCACTCTTTATCTGCTCTCTCTTTTATTTTAGTGGTGTGCCCTAGGTCTCTTTTATAGAACAAGAGAACTCTAGGGTATACAATAAAAATCCTAATCTCAATGGAGCACCCAGGCTAAGAGAAAAAAGGAAAAAACCAAACCAAAAAAGCAACAAAAGCAGAAAAATGCTTTGTTCTATAATAAGAACAGCAGCTTCTCTCATAATTTAGAATCCCGTCTAAATATAAGAAAAGCAAACAACATGCACTTAAAAGAAACAAAAGAGAACTGCACCAAACTAAATATTGGAAACGCCAAAAAAAAAACTAAATGCACTCCTGCTGAAGGAGAAATGGTACCAAGCAATAAGTACAAAACAACTAACAGCATCAATGAATTCATCTGCTTTGAACTGCAAAACTGCAATTAGGATTGATCTCTATTGGTGAATTCTTTTGCAACATCTACTATCCAAAAAAAAAGGAAAGCAATGAAACAAGAGAATTTTTACTGAAGACTAGATGCAAACCAAGATAAATATGATGACTATGCTTGAAAGCACTATCCCCCAACTTTCTTAGAAATAGTGTATCAGCCATACTGAAGAGCATGGATCTGGCAATAAACTCCTATGGATCTTTCCTTCTACTAATGAAAGGATATTTTATCACCATCCTTGACAATATATCGCACTCAACATTTATCATAGGATTACTTGTATCTGGCATTGTACTTTTTAAAAATGGTTTGCACTTGCTACTAAATTTGCCAAATATGCTCAATGAACTTGCATTTTTGTCAGCTGGCTTAAGTTCTACATCTAGTGTTCCCAACAGAAGTGGAAACTACTGGCATACAAGTTTTCTACCAAAGACTAGATGTAGACTAAATAAATTGGAAGGATCAAAGGGGTTGAGCTCAATTGGTTAAATCATTGGGTTCTCATTGTGACACCCAAGTTTAAATCTTCTATAGGAATCTAAAGTGTAACCCTTGGACTTCCATAGTTGGCTTCTAATACTGATACCTATGTTGTTATCTAATGTTAATGCTCTGTTGAAGCTAATCTTGGTCTCATTTGTACTCACCTGCTGGTAATGAACCATATTTGTAAATTTTCATCAATATGATAAACAAAACAAAAAAGTTTTGGAAGACTAAGCTTGAAGGTATTATCTCCAACCTTCTTCAATAATGATGTATGGCTTGTATCAAAGAGGACAGATCTTGGAGCAAGATCCTATGGGTCTTTCTTTCTACAAGCAAATCCATGTTCTATCAATAACCTTTTAGGTGTCGTGTTCCATGTGATCAAGGTGGAACTTGTATTTGGCATTGTACTTATTCAAAATTTCAAAGTGAATTTACTGGATGAACTTAGCAACTTCGTCAACTTCCTTGTAAGAGGTAGTTGCCACCATAAACAGTAACATAGGATAAGCTGCATCAATGGATGTTGATGGTTGGACGTCCAAGTAAACCTGAAAAGGGTTGTGCTAGGTAGAATTGTGCAAAGTGCTATTGTGGCTGCATTGAATGAAGGTAAACATTCATCCCAAGTGCAATTCTTATTGGCATTGCATATTCCCATTAGTCTGAGGATTGAATAAGGTAGGCTGTCTCAACTTGTGTCCATCATTGACCAAAGTGCCCTCCAAAAATAGCTCAAGAATCTTGTCTCTCCATCAAATATGATGGTGGATTGTGACCATAAATGAACACATACATTCTAAAAGTACAATTGAGTTGCCTCCAAAACCAATATGTCTTTTTACCTGGCACAAAAATTACCATCTTTGAGAACCTATCAACCACTAAATAAACATAATCATAATCATGCATGGTAATAGGTAAATCTGAAGAAAATCCATGAAAATTGATTCACAAAACTTATTTGGTATTGGCAAAGGCATATGTATTCCTTGCTTCATGTTAGTTGGCTTGGTTATAGGATAAACAATATAGGATCTGATATATCTTAAAAAACCCACCTTGAGAGATGACCAAAAGAAATATGGCTTCAAAACTACAAATTATTTTCAACTTCAAAATGACCTGCAACCTTGCTAGAGTGAGCCTCCCATATCAATTTCTAGCACTATGCCTCATGTGGTGCAAATAACTATCCAAGATCAAACAAGAGCCCATCCTACTAGTAATCTACAATTGGCTTTAATGCTATATAATGTTTGATAGATATTTGCAAAGGTGTTTGTTTGTGTCCGCATACATCAATCATGGAGAGATGAGCTTTAACCTTGAATTCAAATGGCTACTTGATTAACACTTCCTTTCTTATGCTTGAAGTTCAAATGAAATTATTGAAAATATAATGTACCGATCTAGAATTTATGGAAATATATGATTTATATTTTCTGATATTTGGAAATGTAATATCCCCTTCTCAATCCTGATCTTCTCAGTGACCGTTGGCCTTTTTCTGGAAACCCAAAGGCTAGTCGGAAGGTAAAATTAGGGTTTCCTATTTTTGAGGATGTCTTTGCTCGGAGTTGGTGGATCTGATGGCGGATTCTTTCTGGGTTTTCGGAGAGCTTCGCAGTGGTATGTTCATTTCGGCATTCTGAGCATTTTCTGGAATTTACTATTTTTAGTAAATTCTATTTTTGGCAGCTTTTCAGTTGGGTTCAGCTTGGTTGACTTCCTGCTTCAGTTTGGTCAGTTGACTTGCTCAGTAATGGCTTCAGGGCACATTCGGAGAGATAAGTTGAGTCATTTAATTAAAAGTCACATTTTAATCTTATATTCAATTGTTGACCCTTGGCCTAGTCTAATGACTTTATGTTGTTTTGAAAAGTGGGCTTTTTGAGGGTGGTGCTTCATTAAGATTAATTTATTATTTACCAAAGTCAAAACAAGTATAAGGTGGGCGCATTTATCAAAGTGTTGATTTTTATTTAAAATATCATTATTGAGCTTGAAAGGCAAAAAGGACACCATCTTGAAGAAAGGGTTAGGGTTTTGACATTGAAGCAGATTTTAGGGTTTCGTGAAGTCAACAGGAAATTATAAAAAGGAGACTTTGAGCATCACTTCTCATCTTTGGACTACAGTACTGTTATGCTGCCGAATTGGCTCTGGGTTTGCTTCGAGGAATGAAGGCCTCCTAGCTCGGGCATCGCTTCTTGTTTGAAATACAACTAGTGGTGATTCTTAGTCTAGTTTGTGAGTACTTTGGAGTTGGTGCATTGTAATTCGCATTCATCTACTTAGGTTCAGTTTTGGCATATTAGAAGTTCTGGTTTTTGCATGTTTGCTACAGCAGTTCCGTAGTTTCTTTTGTAAATCAAAAAAGACAAAAAAATGTGTTGTGGGTATTGCATCATTCCTTCTATTTAGACTAGGCGACCTTGTATGCAAATTTGTGGAATTTTAAAAGAAGATTCTGATTTTTAAATAAGAAATCGCCCCTGTCAGCTGGGCCGTACTACTCATGCTGTCTTGGAATTTGTGCATTATATAAAGCTTGCATTTTAGGCCTGTCTCTTGTTCTTAGTTCATGCGCCTCCATCATACTTGTGATTTGCATTCAGTCTTAGGTTATTTGAGTGAGTTTCAAGGGAGATCCGAACTATTTTAGAATTCTTTAAGTTGCTGGTTTTATGAAGAAATACAGGACTGTCATAACAGTTTGTATAAATCTGCACCTTCGTTCTTGGATGGGAGTTGGGAGCTCTTAAAGACTTCGAGGAGACTTCATTGGAGATTGCCCAAGTTGAAAAAGGTTGGATCTGTTTATGCTCATGCAGTTTAAGCTTTAATTCTCAGCAAAAGTAATTCTCTAATATTGTTGTAACTCCATTCATATGCTGATTTGCATTGTTCGCAAGATATCAATTTTCCTATTGTAAGCTGGCAGTAGTACTGACGGCAACTTAGATTCTTGCTTTATCAGCTTGTAATGCTCTTCTTACTTTCAGCAGTTAATATTGTTTAATTGACCTCCGCCCTATGGTAGCTACTCTCTATAATGTCCCCATTTTGGCCATATACTCTTCTTTTGGATTTAGCCTATTTCCGGAAATCCGTAGGCTAAGCTGAAGTAGAAAACTAGGGTTTCCTCTTTCAGATTCTGTTCAATTGGCGTTCAGAGGTTGTTGTGCAAACTTACTATTTATAGCAGTTTGCTATTTTTAGCAAGTCTATCTTTTGGCAGTATCTATCTAGCAGCAATTCAATCCTTTGCAGTTTAGTGTTCAGTTTGGCTTTCTGGTGGTTTTGAAGTTAACTTACTATTTTTGGCATTTGCTATTTTTAGTAAGTTCATTTTTGGCAGAAGCATCATCATCAACTTGGTTCAGTTTGACATTTGTCAGTTTGCTATTTTTAGCAATTCATCAGTTGCAGCTTGGGCATTGTTTTTGGTTATCTCCTTGGACTGAGTTTCAGACTTAGTCAATTTTTCATGTCTTGAAGTTGTACCCCACGCCTAGGCTTGATGACTTCAAGTTGTTTTAAAGAAGGGGACATAAAGGGGTCAAGTGAGCATTTAATTATTTAATAAATGCTTTATTGTTGCAATATGAAATGGATGCCTAAAGGGGAAGTTGAATGATATTTTATTATTTCAAAAAGTAAAAGGCAAAAAGGTGGCATCCTTTTTGGAAGTTGAAGTGATTCAACTTCTTGGAATTTGAAGAGTTCTTGTTGCTTCATTTGCCAACAAAAGCTTATATATTGCTGCTGTTTGAAGAGCTGATTATCTATGAATTTATGCTAATGTTATGCTGTCGAAATGACAACTTGGTTTTTACTTCGAGGGATGCTTACCTCCTAGTTTCAATCCAATTTCGTGTTTGAAATACAACACCTAGTTGGTTTTCATTGCTGCTTCTCATCCAGACTAGCAGATTGAGCTCAACAGTTGAAGTTTTTAATGATATTTCCAGTTTTGAAGTTGCTGATGCAGTCACAGCTGAAAGTGGTTTTTGCATACAGCTTTTTGTGTGAATTTAATTTGCTTGTGGGTACTTTTCCAATCCATTCCTACACCCAAGGCGACCATCTTTGGAGAGTTTCAGATTTTAATTTTGAGTTGTTGATTTTTACTTGTCAAAATCGCCCCTCATGAAGGCCGTACCATTCTTGCTGCATTGGGATTCGTGTAAGAATTAAATTACGAGTTTTTGTTGCTGTTTCTTCATCTAATGTTGGGCGCCTATCTTCCAGCAGCTCATTGGTTTTCGTTTCACACAAAACGGAGGTATTTTGAGTGAGTTGTGAATATTTCTTTGAATTTCACAGTTGCTGATCAGAATTGTAGAAACCCTAGTTTCCCCCTGACACTGAATCTGACTGTGTTTTTGAGTTTTTCTGATGTTTTTGGGTTTTTGTGATTTTTTTGCAAATTTTGGATTTTCAATGCAATTAATGAAGGTACGGCTTTTCCAGAAAATAGTAATAAATTCTTAATAAATGCTAGATCTTCAATGTATATGGAAAATACAATAGAGATTGAAGGCGTTTGCTTTATTATTCAAATGATCTCAATACAAAAATGATCTGCTAACATGCAACAATAAAATAATGATTTTTATTGGTAAAAACCTGGTAAAACAGCAACTGAAGATGGTACAGATTTGTACGGCTTGCAATAAATGTTGAGTCTTCCTCCAGTTTAATGATGCCAGATGCCTCCAGCAATCCCAGCGCCCACACAGGAAATGGCTTTGCAAGATAAGAATGGCGTTTCTTATTTATGGAAGAAGTACGGCTCAAGCAATAGTACGGCCTGTCAGAAGTACGGCTGCAGCAGCTATGAAATTGTACGGCCCTTTCTCAAAATACAATCTCCCAGTCTCTGAATGTGATGAATGTTGGCGCCTTGATGAATGAAGGATATCCTAAATGCTAAACTCTGACAAAAGCTCTGAATATATTAAATCTCTGATGCTCAATGATTTCCTCTGAATAAGAAAACCTCTGCTGGCAATAGATCAAGTGATATTTCACACTCTCTGAATTGCTTTCCGCTGGAGATGGCTCGTTCCCCAAGGAAGTCGAGTTCAAACCCTAAAGTCTGTGCTCAGAGCAATTTGATCAGTTCTCAAAATTCAATAATCTCACAATGGCACAAAAACCAAGGCAAAACCCTCTTAAGGCTGAAAAGTGCGATTTCCTTAAGAATAGGGTTTCATTAAAATATTCAATTTTAATTCTTTTAATTTCTCCATAGTTCTCAGCTGAATATTTTAATATAATATCAAATGTCAAACTGGCTCCCTTTAATGATGGCGCACCCCTCAAGGCAATCACTTAAGTTATAATTTTAAATTATAACTTCATATTATAAACATTAAATAATTAATATTTAATCAGTATAATTAAATATTAATATCTTCCTCGTAAATCATCCAATTACTGATCCGTCTGATGCTGACGAACTCTGAAGTGATTCCGGATGCCGCCAAAGCCATACTACTAAAAATAGCAGGGGTCCCACACTGCCTGCCAGGAACTGCTAAAAATAGCAATTCTGCAAAAAGCCTCCGATCGAGCGAGAACGAAAGACCACGATCAATCTCTTGGTGAGCCAAGCTCGAGAAGTGACCCTCTATCCAAACAATCAGCCTCGGTGGTCGTGTGATAGGCCAATCGTCCTCGAGAGATGTCGAGAAGGGGACATGACAAGAATTTCCAGAATTGTTATTTTACATCAGACTTGTTTAAGTTTGAATCTCCAATCCTTTCTTCATCATTTATTGTTGATGTCTAACATGGAATCATCCAGTATCATGATACATTGAATCTATTGTAATTTTCATGTAATTTGCAGCTCTTTTTCCATATTGTAAGACTGTAAACAGTAGTACTGTTCCAGTCCTTTATTGCTGCAATTCTTTCTTTAATTTCACATTAGTACCCCTGGATGGTTTACCGCCAGTGTGGATAATTAGATTTGTATTACTCTTGTACCCACTCACAAGTGGTGAATCCCCACAACTCTGTGGATGCCCGCCGCAGCGGACGAATTGTTTTAATTGTAATCTTTTCCCCCCACTGTTTGGAGGTAGTGTGGAAATGCTCCATGGCTGGTTATCCGCCTATTCATTTCTAGTTTCAATTCAACACTCTTGTCATATGTTAGCAC
The DNA here is from genome assembly GCA_007258455.2 of Sequoia sempervirens. NCBI lineage: Eukaryota > Viridiplantae > Streptophyta > Pinopsida > Cupressales > Cupressaceae > Sequoia > Sequoia sempervirens. Next base: position 211,573,568 of record VDFB02193867.1, on the reverse strand, counting down.
CTCGCCCTCAGTGGGATCTTGAGTGCACATTCTTGACGTTGAGTAGTTTCTTTCAAGTATTTTTCATTTAGCTCATCCACCATATGACAACACCTATTCCTCATTGGGATTGAGTGTGCATTCTTGGTGTGAGTTCTTTTCAAGTTTGGTTTTCTATTTGGAGCTAACGCTAATCAAGTTGGTTAAGTGCTGGTTATGTTGTGTTACTTCATCGAAAAAATTGGTTAGCATATTTCACTCTCCCATTCTGGGTTAGCAAGCACATTCTGGGTGTTGAGTGTTTTCAGCTTTCAGCATTTCTCTTTCAAGCATTGTTATTGTAATCACTCCGTCATATGGTTGCCCCTCACTCCGCATTGGATTGGGTAGCACATACTTGACGTTGAGTTCCCTTTTACCATTTAGAGTAGAAGATCCTCTGACCATATGCTCGCCATCATCGGCGCCATTCTTGGTTAGAGTTGCTTTTGCACGTTTTGGTTTAACCTCTAACCTTAACGGGTGCATTGCTTGTAATTTGCAATTGTTAAAAAATCAAAAAATTTGGCTCGGAATATTTCAGTGGTATCAGAGCAAGATCTTGCCATCCTATGATCATTCTGTCTATGAGTGACAGAGAAAAGAGGTACATTGCAAGGGAAGACAAGAAGGTTGGAAAACAGTTCCAGCTTTATCAGGCCCCAGAGGGTCAGACAGCTTCAGAAGTCTTGAGGGCTCATTGGGAGTCTTCTCAGGAATCAGCTATGGCAGAGGGTGAAAGATCAGTTGGGGGTAACGAGAGGCTTACCAACAACAGAGATGACAGTGGGAAAGGAAGAGACAGATATACGAGTCCCGGGAAGAGATTTGAAAGAAAGATGGATACCTTGATGGACATGGTATCTCTCATGATGGGGAAAGTGGGTCAGAACACCACTCCACAGAACAACTCAGGCCACAGAGGGGAGCATAGTGCTTCCAACCAGCATGATGAGCATGCAGCTCGGACAGTGTCAAACAACACTTACATTTCTTCCAGGCCATTCAAACCCACCTTTTTGGCTCCTGTAAACACTCAGCCAGATCCTGAAGAGAATACTTCATTCGTGGAGCAGTTGAGACTGGGTCGTGCAGAGTATGACTCTCTACCTGCCGACATCAGGATGGATATGTCCTATAACGATTTCATGGATCATAAAAGGAAAAACAAAGGACAAGGGAGACACTATGATCAAAGAAGACCATCAAATCAAGGAGACTTGTACCAAGCTGTCAACAAGGTGACACTTCCACACTTTGACGGGAGTGATACCAGTTCAGCCCGAGCTTGGATACAGAAGCTGGATAACTATCTAGCTCTCAGACCTATGGCGGAAGAGGAGGCGATCAAGTTCGCTACGCTACACCTTGATGGGGTGGCGCATGAATGGTGGTACCATGGCCTAGTTACTCTGGGTCATCGGTCTATCACAACTTACGATGAGTTCACCACTAGACTCATCGAGAGGTTTGAGAAGAAGGATCCTGAAATTCATTTCAGAGAACTGGCACAATTGAGACAGTATGGCACAGTTGATGCCTACATTGCCGAGTTTCAGAGACTCTCAGTCATGGTGACTGGAATCACGGAAAGGAGATTGGTGATTCTTTTCAGTGAAGGTTTGACAGAACCTCTCAAAGGTTGGATTAAAGCCTTTGACCCACCAACCTTGCAGGAGGCCATGAAGAAGGCAAGAAACATGGAGTGGGCTGCTCCTAAGGCAAAATTTCAGTCAAACTCCCCCTTTCAGAAAAGGGATAAAGGGAAGAGACCTCAGCATAGAACTCCTTTGAAACCTCAGCACAAGGAGTTCAAGAATCGCAATTCCCATGTCACCAGGTTGGATCCTGAAACCCTGAATGAACTCAGAAGAAAAGGGTTGTGTTTCCGGTGTAGGGAAAAGTGGTCTCAAGATCATGTTTGTCCTAAAGGGGTTAAATTCAATCAGATAGAGTACTATTCTGCTGGTGAAAGTAGTTCTGAGTTTTCAGACCAGCAATCTAATTTTGAAGAAAGTGAAGTAGAAAAAGCTCCAGAAGAGTCTGAAAATGAGAAGGAAAGTGGAGGAGTCTTAGCTCAGCTTTCTAGCTTCCAAAGAAACGAATCATTCAAGGTTCGAGGGATGGTCAAAAGGCAGCAAATCGTTGCCTTGATCGACACTGGAGCAACACATAACTTCATTGATGAAGTTGTGGTAGCCAAGAAGGGGCTGCAAACAGAGGAGTTTGAAGGGTTCAAGGTCATGGTTGCCGATGGATTTCATATTTCCTGCACAAAGAAAATCTCGAACATGACCATGCAATTGGGAAACTACGAAGTCAAGGATGACTTCTATGTAGTCCACATTGGTGACACTGATGCCGTTTTAGGTATTCAATGGCTGCGATCTCTTGGGGAGATCTCTTTGAATCTGCAGACTATGGAGCTCAATTTCCAGTCGGATGGGAAGAAGATAGTTCTGAGAGGAATGTCCAATGGGGGCCCTCGAGTAGTGTCTTTCAAAAGAATGGCCAGGCTGATCCGTCACGATCAAGCTGAGTGGATTGCAGAATGCATGATCCTTCCTGATAGTCCTGTAGAGACTAAACGTGACCTTCCTCCTGATATTCAGTCACTACTCACAAAGAAGAGCAAAGTCTTTGCAGATTTGCCTCCTGGACCACCACCTGAACGGGGTTCAGAACACATCATAGAGCTCAAGGAAGGAGCTAAACCGGTGATCACAACTCCATATCGGTACCCGAAGAGGCAAAATGATGAAATTGAGAAGAATATTCAAGAACTTTTGGAGATGGGTTTCATTCGCCCAAGCAAGAGCCCCTTTGCATTTGCAGTGGTTCTTGTGAAGAAGAAGGATGGTACCATGCGCATGTGCGTGGACTATCGTGCTTTGAATCAAAGCACCATCAAAAATAGATACCCCATTCCCAGAATAGATGAGCTCATTGATGAGCTACATGGGGCTAAGTTCTTCTCGAAGATTGATCTGAGATCGGGTTACCATCAGATTCGAATGAGGGGGTCTGATGTGGAGAAGACAGCCTTCAAATGTCACTATGGCCATTTCGAATTCTTAGTCATGCCATTTGGGTTGACTAACGCTCCGGCCACCTTTCAGTCTTGCATGAACCGTGTTTTCCAGAATCAGTTAAGGAGGTCTGTGTTGATCTTTTTTGATGACATCCTGATTTACAGCAAGACTTGGGAGGATCATCTCAAGCACTTGGAGGAAGTGCTTAGTATTCTGGAATCTGAGAGACTGTTCGCAAAAGCATCCAAATGTGAATTTGGAATGGAGGAGTTACTGTACCTTGGCCACATAATCAGTACTGAGGGAGTAAAGGTGGATCCTGAAAAGATCAAGGCAGTAGTTGAGTGGCCAACTCCTGAGAACTTGACTCAGTTGAAAGGTTTTCTGGGTCTTTGTGGTTTCTATCGGAGATTCGTAAAGGGGTATTCACAGAATGCTGCTCCTCTTACTGATCTCACCAAAAAGGGAGCCTTTGTTTGGTCAGAAAAGGCTCAAATTGTTTTTGACAAGTTCAAGAAGATCATGAGCTCGTGTCCAGTTTTGGCTATTCCGGATTTCTCCAAGCCATTCGAGCTGCAGTGTGATGCATCAGGTGAAGGAGTTGGGGCTGTCCTGATGCAAGGAAAACACCCTATAGTGTTTGAGAGCAGAAAATTACGGGGTGTCGAAAGGACATATTCAATTTATGACAAAGAAATGCTTGCCATTATGCATGCATTAGCCAAGTTTAGGCAGTACTTGGTGGGGAACAAATTCGTGGTTAAGACTGACCACAATAGCCTCAAGCATTTCATGCACCAGAAGGACCTAAATGAGAGGCAACAGAAATGGGTGAGTAAGCTTCAAGCTTACGACTTTGACATTGAATATGTCAAAGGGAAAAATAATATCGTGGCTGATGCTCTGTCCAGAAGACCTCATCTTAGCTCATTGTGTGAGCTTACTGCAGATTGGAGAGACATGTTGCTTGCTGATTATGCCAAAAATCAGTTTGCAACCAGCATTCTTGAGGGTACTTTTCATGATGAAAGGTACAAGGTGATTGAGGGATTGATCCATTATAAGGGAAGAATCTTCCTGGTGGCTGATTCTAAGCTGAAGAAGATCCTTTTGACTTTTCATGATATTCCAGTTGCTGGTCACCAAGGTTTTTTCAAGACATATAGGCAGATCCGAGAAAGATTTTCTTGGAAAGGGTTGAAAGGAGAAGTACAACGCTACATTCAGGAGTGTCCTGTTTGTCAAGTGAATAAGAATGAGCATACATTACCAGCCGGTTTGCTGCAACCACTTCCCATTCCCAATCAAAAATGGGAAAGCATTTCGATGGATTTCATCACTGGGTTGCCCAAGGTCCAAGGGAAGGATTGTATTTATGTGGTGGTGGATAGGCTAACCAAATTTGCTCATTTCTTCGCCATTACCAGCACTTTTTCTGCAGCCCAAGTTGCAGATCTGTTTTTTCGAGAAGTGTTTAGGCTGCATGGGTTGCCAAAGAACATTGTGAGTGATAGGGACAGCAAGTTCCTAAGTACTTTTTGGCAAGAAGTCTTCAGAATGAGTGGTACTGTGCTCACTCCAAGCACTAGTTACCATCCCCAAACAGATGGTCAAACTGAAGTAGTGAACAAGTGGTTGGAAGGCTACTTGAGAAACTATGTGTCAGAACAGCAAAGAGCATGGGTCAAGTGGCTGCATATAGGGGAGTACTGCTACAATTCTTCTTTCCATATGTCGATTAAGATGTCTCCTTTCTTGGCACTTTATGGGTATGAAGCACCTAGTTTTGCAGATTTGGTGTTTGGTGACAGCAAAGCACCCCAAGCCAAGGATTTGTTGCAGCATAGTCAAGACATAATGAAATCCTTGAAGGATAATTTGCAGATTGCACAAAATCAGCAGAAGTTGTATGCTGATCAGAGGCGTGTTGAGCGTTCATTCGAGGTTGGGGATATGGTCTATCTTCGATTACAACCTTATAGACAGTCTTCTCTCAAGAAGAGTGGAGCTGAGAAGCTCAAACCTCGCTTCTATGGGCCATTCAGGGTCATCAGAAAAGTTGGGGCAGTAGCTTATGAGTTAGAGCTACCTTCTGATAGCAGAGTGCATAATGTCTTCCACGTGTCTCGCCTCAAGAAGGCACTTGGACATAATGTGGTACCTTCATCACAGTTGCCACCCTTGGATGAAGAGGGATAGTTGGTTCTAATTCCAGAGGAGATACTCAATTTCAAAGAACGTTCTTTGAGGAAAAGAACCATCAGAGAATACCTGGTGAAGTGGAAGAACCTGCCTATGGAGGATGCGACTTGGGAAAGTGATGAGATTCTGCAGCATCCTGGTTTGCGATTGCTTGAGGACAAGCAATCTTGGGAAGGGCGGACTGTAATATCCCCTTCTCAATCCTGATCTTCTCAGTGACCGTTGGCCTTTTTCTGGAAACCCGAAGGCTAATCGGAAGGTAAAATTAGGGTTTCCTATTTTTGAGGATGTCTTTGCTCGGAGTTGGTGGATCTGATGGCGGATTCTTTCTGGGTTTTCAAAGAGCTTCGCAGTGGTATGTTCATTTCGGCATTCTGAGCATTTTCTGGAATTTACTATTTTTAGTAAATTCTATTTTTGGCAGCTTTTCAGTTGGGTTCAGCTTGGTTGACTTCCTGCTTCAGTTTGGTCAGTTGACTTGCTCAGTAATGGCTTCAGGGCACATTCAGAGAGATAAGTTGAGTCATTTAATTAAAAGTCACATTTTAATCTTATATTCGATCGTTGACCCTTGGCCTAGTCTAATTACTTTATGTTGTTTTGAAAAGTGGGCTTTTTGAGGGTGGCGCTTCATTAAGATTAATTTATTATTTACCAAAGTCAAAACAAGTATAAGCTGGGCGCATTTATCAAAGTGTTGATTTTTATTTAAAATATCATTATTGAGCTTGAAAGGCAAAAAGGACGCCATCTTGAAGAAAGGGTTAGGGTTTTGACATTGAAGCAGATTTTAGGGTTTCGTGAAGTCAACAAGAAATTATAAAAAGGAGACTTTGAGCATCATTTCTCATCTTTGGACTACAATACTGTTATGCTGCCGAATTGGCTCTGGGTTTGCTTCGAGGAATGAAGGCCTCCTAGCTCGGGCATCGCTTCTTGTTTGAAATACAACAACTAGTGGTGATTCTTAGTCTAGTTTGTGAGTACTATGGAGTTGGTGCATTGTAATTCGCATTCATCTACTTAGGTTCAGTTTTGGCATATTAGAAGTTCTGGTTTTTGCATGTTTGCTACAGCAGTTCCGTACTTTCTTTTGTAAATCAAAAAAGACAAAAAAATGTGTTGTGGGTATTGCATCATTCCTTCTATTTAGACTAGGCGACCTTGTATGCAAATTTGTGGAATTTTAAAAGAAGATTCTGATTTTTAAATAAGAAATTGCCCCTGTCAGCTGGGCCGTACTACTCATGTTGTCTTGGAATTTGTGCATTATATAAAGCTTGCATTTTAGGCCTGTCTCTTGTTCTTAGTTCATGCGCCTCCATCATACTTGTGATTTGCATTCAGTCTTAGGTTATTTGAGTGAGTTTCAAGGGAGATCCGAGCTATTTTAGAATTCTTTAAGTTGCTGGTTTTATGAAGAAATACAGGACTGTCATAACAGTTTGTATAAATCTGCACCTTCGTTCTTGGATGGGAGTTGGGAGCTCTTAAAGACTTCGAGGAGACTTCATTGGAGATTGCCCAAGTTGAAAAAGGTTGGATCTGTTTATGCTCATGCAGTTTAAGCTTTAATTCTCAGCAAAAGTAATTCTCTAATATTGTTGTAACTCCATTCATATGTTGATTTGCATTGTTCGCAAGATATCAATTTTCCTATTGTAAGCTGGCAGTAGTACTGACGGCAACTTAGATTCTTGCTTTATCAGCTTGTAATGCTCTTCTTACTTTCAGCAGTTAATATTGTTTAGTTGACCTCCGCCCTATGGTAGCTACTCTCCCATTTTGGGTTAGCAAGCACATTCTGGGTGTTGAGTGTTTTCAGCTTTCAGCATTTCTCTTTCAAGCATTGTTATTGTAATCACTCTGTCATATGGTCGCCCCTCACTCCGCATTGGATTGGGTAGCACATACTTGACGTTGAGTTCCCTTTTAGCATTTAGAGTAGAAGATCCTCTGACCATATGCTCGCCATCATCGGCACCATTCTTGGTTAGAGTTGCTTTTGCACGTTTTGGTTTAACCTCTAACCTTAACGGGTGCATTGCTTGTAATTTGCAATTGTTAAAAAATCGAAAAATTTGGCTCGGAATATTCTAAGAAATAAAGCAGTGCTCCTTGGGGACGCATCCTCTCCCTTAGAACCCCTGTTTCCTACATGGGACATTTCAAGGACACAGGGATGCCTAGGAAACACTTCTCCCCATCCCCTTTCCAAATCAGTGCCAAGAAACATTTCTGGTACGTCCCTAAACGTGCAAGATAGCCGTCTCAGAATGGCTAGCCATCCCCTATGGCCCAACACTTTTTGATTTAAGTTTTTATTTTCACATATTTTTAAATTAGAAAAAGGGGATGGTGTAGTGTTCCCATTTTGGCCCTACACTCTTCATTTAGATTTAGCCTATTTCCGGAAATCTGTAGGCTAAGCTGAGGTGGAAAATTAGGGTTTCCTCTTTCAGATACTGCTCAGTTGGCGTTCTGAGGTTGTTGTGCAGACTTACTATTTATAGCAGTTCACTATTTTTAGCAAGTCTATCTTTTGGCAGTATCTGTCTAGCAGCAGTTCAATCCTTTGCAGTTCAATGTTCAGTTTGGCTTTCTGTTGTTTTGATGTGAACTTACTATTTATAGCAATTGGCTATTTTTAGTAAGTCTAATTTTGGCAGTAGCATCATCAGCAATTCAGCTCAAGTCATTTTGCTATCCTTCAGTTTCAGTTTGGCTTTGGTTATCTCCATGGATTAAGTTTTATACTTAGTCATTTTTATGTTTCTCAGTTGTACCCCCACGCCTAGGAATGATCACTTCATGTTGTTTTTAAAAGGGGGTCATTAAGGGGTCAATGGTGCATTTAATGAATTATTAAATGCTTTATTGTTGCAAAGTGAAGTTGGATGCCTAAAAGAGGTTGATTAATATTTTATTATTTCAAAAAGTGAAATGCTTAAAGTGGCATTCCTTTTGGGAGTTGAAGTGATTCAACTTCTTGGAATTTGAAGAGTCTCTTGTTGCTTCATTTGCCAATTGAAGCTTATATATTGCTGCTGTTCGAAGAGCTGATTATCTTTGGGGAAAAATATAACGTTATGCTGCTGGTTTGAAATCCAGAATCCGGCTAAGGGTTAGCTTAGCAAATCTACTCCACTCTTCGGGCCTGAAACTATGGTTCCCTAGGTGGTGGACTGAGAGTGTGCTTCATCCAGAAGTACATATTGAGCATTATTGTGGAGTTTTGGTGAGATATTTCCAATTTTTATGTTGCTGGTTTATCATGGCTGAAAGTGTTTTTTGTTGACAGCTTTTTGAGCAAATTAAATATCATTTGGGTATGTTTGCAAAGTGGTTCTAGACCCAAGGCGACCCCTTCCACAAGAGATTGGAATTTATTTCCAAGTCTTTGATTTTTTATTGCTAAATCGCCCTTTTCAAGAGTCGTACCATCTGTAGAGAATTGAGAATTGTGCCATAAATTAATGGATGACTTTTGAGGCTGTTTCTTCATCTTGTCATGGGCGCCTATCCTCCAGAGGTTCATTGCACTTCGTTTCACGCCATTCGGAGGTATTTTGGTGAAGTTATGAGCATTTAATTAATTCTTATAGTTGCTGGTTATTCATTTCCAGAATTGCAGATTTATATCAGACTTGTTTCAGTTTGAATTTCCAGTCCTTTCTTCATCAATAATTGCTACTAATAATCATGGAATCATTCAGAATCTTGGTGCTTTGAAAACATTGTAATATTGATGTAATTTGCAGCTCTCTTTCTATATTGTAAGACTGTAAACAGTAGTACTGTTCCAGTCCTTTATTGCTGCAATTATTTTCTATTTCTCACATTAAGTACCCCTGGATGGTTTACCGCCAGTGTGGATAAAGAACATTCTAAAAGCTTATCTATTCTATTTGCAGCTGTTCTTATTCTTTGTAAAGCTAGTTAGTAGTACTAACAGCTCTTCCTTTACTTGCTGCAATTTTATATCTGTTTTACACTCCCACAATTGAGTGGTTGAGTTTTAGAATAAACATATATCTTGTTTGTAATTTCCCCCCACGTTATAAGTGGTTGTGTGGACAGTATTCCCCCCACGTTAATAAGTGGAAGAGTGGATTTAAAGGCTGGCTTGCCGCCTAATAATTGTTGTAAACTCACCCACTGAATAAGTGGAGTATTCCCACTGCTTGTGGATGCCTGCACCAGCAGATGAATTGTACTTTCAGCTCTGTTTATGCCTAATGATCCTCTGACCATATGCTATCACCTCGCCCACATTGGGATCTTGGTGAACATTCTTGGTTAGAGTTATCTTCTTTGCTAGTTTACATTTTGGAGCTAACGCTAATAAGTGTTTGGTTGCTGATTTGAATGTTAATTTTGGGAAAAAATTAATGGGGAATATTTCAGATGGGTGGGCCCACAAGGACCCTTCCACCCCTCTAAACAAAAACTAAACCTAATTCACCTATCAAAACAACAAAAAAGAAAAAAACTATCATTTTAGCATTTGCAAACTTGTGTTGACGAGCAGCAAGAGAAGAGCAGTAGAGAGGAGAGAACAACAGCTGAAAAAGGAGACTAGGGCATCAAATCCACTACAATAGAGGTAAGTTTTTCATCTTACATTTGTTTTTTCAATTTGTGGGTATTGTGATTTTGTTTTCTCTTTCATTTTAACTTGCAACTCTCTTTTAAATTCTTAACCAAAAAAAGCCATGAGCAGCAATGAGAGGAGTGATAGTGAAGTGGTTGAAGTTCAAATGCAAGAAGTAGAACTAGAACTCAGAAGTATAGCAGCCATTAGGGGTTCTTCAGGGATTGGGAGTGTAGCAGGGCCAGCAAGTACAAACCCATTTGAATGTTCTTCTGAACTCCTCAAAACCTATGCAAAAGATCCATTTAATCCCAAGAAACCTCTCTTACAATTTGCATCACGAATTGACAAGGATAAGAAAAAAATTCAGGGGGTAGTAGAGTATGGCTTTTCCATTTGTGCAAAAACTAATATAGGGGCAGCTATACAAGAGTTTATTGTCATCTTTTGTGGATAGGTGGTCAAAGGGTGAAAGATTGTGAAACAATAACTCCAGTTGAGAAGATTGAGGCAACTAGATTACATATGGAGGGGGAGGCAAGAAAGAAAGGAATTTCATTGGAGAGTTCGCAGCCTAGTGTCATTTCCTATAGGATCCTTGGATGTTGGAATTCAAGGGAGAGAGGGTTCAACTTCTACTTCTACTAGGGGAAAGAAGAGAGCTACTAATGTTGCAGATATGTTTAACATACAATCACGAGATATGGTTGATTCTTCTATTGCTAAGCTTTTTATGCTCATGCTTTACCATTTCATCTGGCACATTCATATTTTAAACAAATGTTCAACGATGTGATAGCTATTAATCCCTTATTTGTCCCACTTGGAGAACATAAACTATGCACCACCCTCCTTGATAGAGAATATTCCAAGATGAGTGTGTTGACGGAAGACATGAGACAAACTTGGATAAGGGATGGATGCTCCATCATCATGGATGGGTAGACCAATATCAAACATCGGCCACTCATCAATATTATTGTCACAAGTTCAGTTGGCTCTTATTTTCTTAGAGCTATTGATTGTTCAAGGAAAAGGAAAGATGCAAACTTCCAATTCCAAATTTTGAAGGATGTCATAGAAGAGGTTGGTGCCTCTAATGTTGTACAAGTAGTGACAAATTCAGCCCGTGTGTGTAAGTTAGCTGGCTTGATTGTGGAGGGTGCTTATAAGCACATTTTTTGGACCCCCTATTGTGTTCATGCATTGAACCATACCTTGAAGGGCATTGGGAAGATAGATTGGCTGAAGAACCATACCTTGAAGGGCATTGAGAAGATAGATTGGCTGAAAGCAATGGTGTTAGAGGCTAAAGATGTCCAAATGTTTATTTGCAACCATCACACTTCACTTGCTTTGTTCAAGACTTTTTCGAAGAAAGAATTCCTCAAGCCCATGGATACTAGATATGTGTAATGACCCCTTTCTAGTGGAGGCACTTAAACCTAAATCTTGCACTCAAAGTGTTTCTCAAAGAGACATTAGAAGCATTAAAGATCAATAAGTTTCAATGACAATATCTAATAAGATCAAGGATGATACAAATATTTCGTTCTTGTCAAAGGTTTCCTCATTTCTCCCTTATCACTCCTATGAATGATTCTTTCTATATTATATTTCATAAGTACGTTAGGATAGATGTTAAACATCTCTCAAGATCCCATAGATGGAATTCTATTATACCATTAATCACCATACTGAATGAATAGAGTCATTATTACTTATAAGGCTCAATAATTGCTACAAGCATCATTATTGGGTAGTCGGGAATAATACATTATATATATATATTTATCTTGTATATATTGTATTCGTCCACCATTTATGATGAATAGAATTATACATGTATCAAATCGTAATGTCGTCATATGGTGTTCTTGTTCTTATATAATTGGTCATTATGGTTATGGGGCAGATTCTCGGACTGCACTTACAACTAGAATCAATTACTAATCTTATGGTTCAATTTGTGAATTCAAGTAGATGGATCTCATATTAACTATGAAACAATTAGCATGATATGCATATCTTACCTATAATAGTATGATATGCATGTCTGACTTACTATAATAATAATTATCATACTGTACTAATCATGATCTACATATTGAGATGCATACTAGTCTAACTCTGATCTACCCCTTATTATATTAATCCATATTATAATGGAACCCATACATTTATACTTGCAGATAATAACCATGATAAGCATAATACAGAAATAATTAATTTAGATCATAAAATAAATATATATTATATATGTCTGCATATATAATTGCAGACCCTAGTTATGTACCACAAAGTAACAATTATAAACATTAAACATACAGCAGCATACCATAATTATAATGAACTTACCACTGTTTTATTCCTTGGGATCAGTTTTCAAAGAATCTTCTATTGGAGTGATTCCTTCTACTAGAATATATTCTTCCTCTTTCCTTCGATGCCACTCTCCTTCTTTCCTATCTTCCATTTTATATCTTCTCACTTTGGGAAGAGACACGATTCATTGAGGAGGGCTGTGTCTCTTGGCACCCGTGACTTTCTCAATCGCTGCCTTCCCAGCAGTGATATCCTCTCATAAGAATAACGTTGCCTAAGATGCAATTATTTGAAATGTTTTTTGAATATATTTTTATTATTATTATTTATATATTTTACATGTTACTTCAATATATTTATATATTTATATGCCATTCTATTTTTATACATATTTGTATTTACAATATATTTATATTTAGATTCATAAGTATAATATTAACTTGATTATTATGATGATAAGGAATTTGCTAATATATATTCATTAGTTTATATATTTTAATATTTGTAATATTATATTATAATGATTGTGAATATAATAATATTAAATTATTAATATGTGTATATTTTTAATATGTATTCCAATCCATGGTAATCATGATTTAGGTAATGGTTAGATTATTATTATATTTATAATTATAATATTATCAATGATAATTATAATTATATTTAAATCGTAATTACTCCTATTTGGATTTTGACATTTATTTTTATTTGTCTTTAGACACTTTATAGCTTAGTGTTACAATTTCAGAGAACATGACAATATGCCAACTACCTCATTTTGTTAGAGAGGATGTTTGAGGTCCAAGAAGTTTTGCAATTAATGTGGTTAATTCAAAGTGGGGTGGATGGTCAAAGGCGAGCACACCAAAAGGAAGAAGTGTGAAACAAAAAATCCTTAATGATGATTGGTGGTCCACAATGAGGTAAGAAAATTGCTGATTTTATTATTTAATTTTCAAAATGTTAATCTATTAATGTTTATAACTTGTAAAATTAAAATATTTTCATTCTTTTTGAAGATTTCAATTTTTGTAACTTCTTTACACTTGCAAATATGTTTGCTACTTCATTGAGCCTATTGTGTGAATAATAAGATATGTTGATATTGACTCTCCTAGCCTTGGAGAGATTTATGAAACCTTTGGCAACATGCTTGGGCAAATGAAGCAAGCAATTCATAGCAGGGACCCTACATTGGGATGTTACAAGGAGCATCTTGGGCCCATTGTGACACGACAGTGGAACATTATGAACACTCCGCTTGCTATGGCAGCCTATGCTTTAAATCCCAAATGGTATGTACCTAATCCTAGAAGTGTGCCTCTATCTCATGATGAAGAGGTGAAAGAAGAGCTCATGAAAGCCCTTCAAATAATGTCTGCTGAAGAGGAAACTACTTTACTTCACACACAGTGGCTTGCATTGATCAATCTCCATGGTCCAACCTTCAGCAAACCAAAGGTGAGGTAGGATAGAGCTACATTAGCTCAAACCGACCCTATTGAATGGTGGACATGGCATGGCTAGGATGTACCACAATTAAGGGTACTTGTCATTTGTCTTCTTTCACAAGTTGTCAATTCCTCTATGAGTAATTGGTCCACATATAGCTTCATCCAATAAATCAAGAGGAACAATCTTACCTCTAGACGATCAGGGAAGTTGTTGCCCGTACATAGTGCCTTGTGGCTACAGGATCAACAAACCACTGCGTATCATCAAACTCTAGCATTACGTTGGGATGTTGATCCCGAAGATGTTATACAAATTGATGAGAAGACACAGGAGGGATTGGTCAAAGTTCCATTGCCTGAGGCAACCCCTTATATTTGCAATTACTCAAATCGAGCTCCAATTTTGATAGACCTACCAGTTGTATCTATTGATTAGGGACAGACATATTTTCCATGTTTTTGTCATTTTATAGTTGAAACTTGCAGCCTTTGGGCATTTTGTTATAATTTTTATTTAATATGTATGCATATTGACAATGAAAGCATTTAAATTTTGTTAATTTGATTGTCAATTCTCACGTGAAATATCAACTCGAGTCTAATGTTATGTATTAAGCTTCTATAATGTCTATGATGAATGCTTTATCAATTTTATGATATGAATATTTGAAATTTCTCTATATTTTAAAAAAATTCCCATTTTTTAATAGCCATCCCCTGTCATTCCCCAAAAAATGGTCAAAAGTACCCCTGTACTGGAAACACGTCCCTTGCCGTCCCTTGCCGTCCCTGTCCCCAAAACTTTGGGGAGCATAAAAATAAAGAAAAATAACTTGAAATTGAAAATTCGAGTACTCCAAACCCTCAACAATTTTTCAAACAACATCCTTGATTAGATTTGAATTGCATTACATCAGAAGAAGGGTAAATTTACAAACCCTAGGTTCAACATATGTATGTAAACTACCCTTGCAACAAATCAGCAAATATATCAATTCAAGGAACAAGCCGAATGCTGCAATGGCAACCTTCAGCATTTAATATTCATGATTTTTTGTGAATAAATTCACCAAAAGAATAATTTGATCAATCAACACAAACTTAAGCTCTTTCTAATCACCAAGATCCCAATGTGGACAATGTGAGAGCATACGGAAACTGTGACAAGATAGTCATCACAAACTAACTAGCAATAAGCTGTCCACATTACAACATATGCAATAGCTGAAAATGAAATCTATGATTATTATTTTGGTGACATAACCATCCAAACTTGCATTATAAATTATATAATTAATATCATTTTGGTGGTAAACTAAACAAAAGATTCCAATTTTGAAAAATTAACGACGAGTACTCTCCTATATTCAAATCCAGGGATTCTGTAAAACAGTTGTCCAACAATCTGAAGATAGACATTTCATCAAAAAATTGGAAAGCAATCTGCATAAAATACTAAATAACTAGAATAAGAACTGATATGTTTGAGAGTACATTAAAGGATGAATAAATGCTACAATCTTTGCTAAATTCTCCATGCATCTACTTTTCCAATCTGTTGGATTATTGATACTGCAATAATATGATACCATAGACTGAATAATGAGCTAAATGATCTGTTAACCGACTATGAACTAAATAATAGTCTCAGTTGTTGGCAGCCTCTGTTATGGCACGGTCCAAATCAGCACACTACACTTTCTACACAACAGCAAACATCACTATATTTCCTTCAATGGCATCAATCCAAAACTCACCAAATGACAAAACTCTTTAAAAACAAGTGTGCGGCAGATTTGGAAGATTCGATGGTTCACAAAGTGGATCAGAACATATGGATTAGCCACCACGAATTTCCTTATATTGCTGCAACTGGAAATCAAATATTAAAATCAGCTGCAAACATTAACACTTCCTTTTCATATGGCAGGCCCACACAAATATTTTAATCTTCAAGCACAACAGGAAAATGTTAAGGCAGCTAGGAATAAGTAATAGCATCCAGCCAATAAGAAAGCCATGTGTCAGTCTTTTGTCTCCCTTTGAAGCGGGACTCGATCAAATATTAAACCTTAAAATGCTGCAATTACTTTGCTCTTTGTGAGCTGCAGTTGGTAGGACCCACAAAAAACTTTATTTATTTAATTCATACTTCCCAATCAGATTCGTTGGCATAGACTTGGCATTACAAATTTCAACAAAGAGGAACAGTAGCAAACCTTTTTAAAGAATCCGTTTCAATAAAATAGACCTTTCAAACAGATACGGCAGCACTACAGGAAGGAAGACCACCTTCCATCATAGAATCAACTAATATTCTTCAAGAGCATTGGGTACAGCTAGTACCAATAATAAAATATCGAAGCAACATTAAAAGTAACAATTTAATTGCTAAATCTCAGATTAATATATATTTTGATATCACAAAATCAGAAAATCTAGGAAAAAAATCGACAAGAATATATTCAAAAGTTCCCAAATAACCAATTAACTGAACCTAGCAACCACAATCCAATTGAATTATGGAAATCCTCTGCTTTTTGGCACAACTCTGATAGTCTTCAATATGCTCTTGAAACTAATCTTTGTGTACAAATGAAATCCCTAAATGGAATCACCTCTATTGGATAAGAGGGTTTTTGTCCTCTAATTTCATTACCAAGAGGGTTTCTCTCTTCCAACCAAAAGATGAGCACAAGATGCTTAATCTTCAAGAAAGGGGGTTTTTGGCAACAAAGAAAGTATATCTTTTCCTCAAGCCTAGCTCCTCCTTTTATAATCACATGATTGCTGTTTTCAGCCTCCTCAAGAAGTCTCTAGAATTTCCTTTCTCTTTTTTATTTTCTATTTTTCAATTTGTCCCCTTGTCCTAATGATACTTTTGAAAAAATCTTAAGCGCCCTTTTAAAAACACTTTATAAAATCACTTCGAGGTACTTTATAATTTAGTAATAGAATATTAGTTACCTTTATAAAATTAAAGTTACTTTTTTGGGCAACTTAAATTAAATTATTAAATTATTTCCTTCGTTCAAAAAAGGGGGCATGACAATTTCAAAATGTGCCATGAACATATGTAAACACGGTGATTGCCCCAGCTCAGTTATCTGCTGCGATCAGCACATAATGTCACCAGAGTCTACATGTGAAGAACTCTGTAATCAAACCTGAAAAATTCAAACTGTACGGTGGTGGCTTGTGGTGATGATTGGTAGTTGGCAACTGCAAAGACAGCAAACCAACAGTTGGAAAACAACTTCAAACAGCAATCTACAGTGATCAAACCCTCCTTTAACAACTATGATCCTCACTCAACACTCCTTAATGGTGTGGTTGATTACAAGGTTGCAACTGGGTAGTGCACAATCAATATTAACTTCAGCAAATAACAAGAACTTGCAAATAATTTCTGACGTTAATGATGAATATGGCAATCAGCATCCAACTGGAAATGATGATCTAACAGGAGCAAGTGACGTGAGATTTTCTTCCCTAAAGCTTCACTCAAGGATGACTGAAAAATGCAAAATTCACTACAAATAATCAACATATGATCACCTCAAAGATTGGTACAGCCTCCTTCAATGTGGCATTGTGGTGCTCAAAATCCACATGAAAAAGATGGAGAGCAGCACCCAACAACTCTGGAAATCAGCAGTGAAACCCTTCCAAATGATGAAAAAATTTGCTTGCAAATAAAATCATCCAACCTGAAAACTTGACACAAACTCTCCAAAATCTACTCCAATACAACCCATATGTGAGGATGCTTTAAACAAAAATGAGGGTTTTCATCCCCAATTCCAAAAATGAGGTCTAAGATGGTTTTTGTCCTGCAAGACCCCCGAATAGCCAAGGGTTTTTCACCCTTGGTTGTGAAAACTTGAACATGAATGCTCCAAGTGAAAATGCCAAATGAAGCCAAGCGCCACCTTTTTAAATGGACCCTTGGACTAAAATTTCCCTCCAAAGTATTTAAAAATATTTCTTTTATAATAGGTGTTTAAAACACTTTTTTAAATTAATTATAATTATATTAATAAATTGCCCCTTAAATATAAAACTGTTGAGACCAACTTAAAATAATGTTATTAATTGTTAACTCTAGAAAGGGGACATGCAAAAAATAAGAAGATTATTTTCTATGCCATTCTTCGATGGAAGAGCATCCGGGTGCATGATCGATCAGCATCAACCAATAAAAAATTAGGTTCTATTTTTCAGTTTTAGTTCAATTTTGCTTTGCTTTTGTTGTTTTTTGAAGTTTGCTTCTGGAGACATTTTTGGGTTGAATTTGGGAAGACTGAAGGCATCACCTTGTAGAGGAGCCAAAAGGGTACTCATAATTCAAATATGGTGAAGTTCTGATGAAAATCGAACAAGTTATGGCTTTACGGGTTTTTAGCCTGCTACCGAACTTTTAGGGGCAATTGCTATTGAACTAGACCATTTTAGCCAGTTTCGATGGGTTTTCTCACATTTGCAAGAAACTCCGTCTTATCGACCTTGTGGGTTTTAGGTATGCAACCGGCTTTACAGACTTCTAGTCTACTATTGGTTTTGTGGACTTCTAGTCTACTATCAACTTTGTTGATTTCTCAACTACATCCGGCCTTGCGGGACTTTAGTGTTGAACTGGGTAGGTTTCTCCTCTTGCAACCAATTCAAATGAACTCATCCACATTTGTGAGAAAATCATGGCCATTGACCTTGCAGGAATTTCACATCTTACTAGCTTTGTGGAAATTTCTTAGTCATCTGACCTTTTTGGGAACTTCACGTCTAACTTAAGTTTGTGAGGATCTCATGACCAAGTGGATTTGCAAGTAAAGTCAAGTGAACTGGATTTTATTCAATGAATTGGTTCAAATGAACTTTTACGTATTTGCGGGAATTGTCCAACCAGCTGGATTTGCAAGTAAACCTATGTCAACTGGACAAGTGTACTATTTGAAAGGTTCAGTTCGTTAAGAAAGGAACTTTTGTATAACAGACAATAATGATATGAAGGTGACATGAACTAAGTATAGAATGTAGACTTTTACAAGTGAACTTGACTATTTAACAAATGATACAATCCTATTCAATTGGATGCCAAATCTCCACAAGCTAATGCAATCATGATGCCAGCAAAGTATGAAGAGTGGAGTTTCTCTATATAACTAGACCTGTATAGATTGTGGGATTTTGTTAGTGAACTGACCTTGCGGGGCTTTCTAACCAAACAGGCTATTTGCGGGAACCTGATAGCAAACCAGATATGCAGGGTTTTTGAAACTTCCACTTGATATTGGTTTGCAGAACTTCCACTTGCTACTGGTCTACAGAACTTCCACTTGCAACAAGATTTTGATCATTTATTCAACGATTTAGTTCTTGTAACTATCAGATCTTATAATCGTTGAACTTCCTAAGGCCCAAAATATAAAAGGGAATTGTGGTCATCATTAAGGGAGCTTTTTCCCAAGGAGGAAATTCTTGGCATGTTCAAAAATGAATGAGGACATTCAGCCGCCATTTAAAGAGTTTAAAGAAGAGAATGCCAAGAAAGTGGGATGTTGCTAGAAAAGTGTGGTGACATTAGAAGATGATAAAAAGTAATCATAAAAAGAATCACCTAAAAAATGGATTTGATTGACTACATGACACTAATGAACAAAAGGAACCATGTTAGTCCAAGAAACCAATTCAAATTACAACAAAACAAATCAGAGGATATATTAGCCCATAGAGAGCACCTATGCAAGCACCTAAAGGTTGAGGATAAAAGGCACATCTCCACTAATTGTTTAAAAGCATAAAGTAACCTTGGAGGTACATTTTTGAGCCAGTCGCCACCATTGTTCATGACACCATGTAAACCTTCACTCCATAAAACTATAAAAAAAAGTTGGAAATCTTCATTTCAAGTTTCACTAGATTTTTGTCAACTTCAGAATAATTGAGGTCATCACACTAGGAACGAGATACGGTACATTGAATGTTGTTTCTCTTACATGTAATATGTGAAAACACATCAATTGGTAATTTAGTAGACATTGCATTACTAATATATTTAATTGTGTTATTTTTACCAACATAAATTATTCTTTGTTGTTCAATTAGCAAATATATTTCCGTGGTAGTAATATTATTATTTTGTTTAAATTTTTATTCAAAGAATAATTGAACGATTGATGAAGATGGTGTCTTGAAAATTACTGGATTGGTAAGTAGAGGAGAGGTTTTGGGGCCAAGCATGTGAGGGTTCCTGTGAAAAGGCTTGAAGCGATCGCTTGCGCAGCCGTGGAGGAGGCTCGGCCCTCCTCCACACTTGAAGGTGTCTGGCTGGCAGTATAGTCTCTCCCTGCCTTGAATCTGTCTTTATTTCGTTTTGCTTTCGTGGGTCCTACTTGTGATTTTGCTTGTTTTCCTTTTGGGCTTGTTTGTGCCTGCATGAGTGAGTTTCTAGAGGGGTTACATTAATGATTGATGGGGATACAGATCCCCATAACAGTCCGTTAAATGGTGATGGGAAAGATGTTCAAGTTAATTCTCAGGCAAATTTTTCAAAGACATAGTGGCGAGTAACAGAAGTTACATTTCGCAAGGGGCCAAATTTGTGATTAAAGACGCTGAGGATGGCGAGGGCAAGGGAGGAGAAGGACAAGATAAGCACCTTCCGTCCTCTCCCAAAAAAAGATGTCTTAATTCTAAACGAGGTATTAGAAAATGCAATCTCAAATGACGACAATAAATTGGTAAAATCTGCTATTTTTTGCCGCCATGGATGTTGCTAAGATCCCAGCAAGGAAATACATGGATGAGTGGCTCCAAAATGTGTGGTCAAAAAAATTAGGGTTTCAATTTTATTTCTATAGAATGGTGCAAAAAGGGTTGTTTGTAATATTTTTTAGTAACCCTAAATCACAAGAGGAGGTAATTAAAAAATAGTTTTGGCAAGTTGGAAAATTTGTGTTTCGTGCTTTGGCTTGGGCACTGGACGCTTTGAATGAGGTAGTCCTAGCTCTATCAAGCTCTAGGTGGATTGTAATTAAACAGGTGCCGCCAAGGCTCTGGAATTTCATCCCTCTTCTTTTGGAACCTTACGGGAGCATAATTAGGGTTGATGACACCAAAACCACTCTTCTCCATTCAAATGTGAGGGCTTTGGTGTCAATATATCCAAGAATTGATATTCCGGATGAATTGGAGATCAGAATTTAAAATGGCATGTTTACCTATGCCCTTGAAACCCTAGGTAGTTTTAATGCCTACTATATTTTCCATAAAGAAGAGCACATTGAGAGAAATTGCCTATCAATAAGAAGGGAAAATAATGGCAACAATCTAAGGGGGAAAAATGCATCCTCCTGTGGCAATGGTGAAGATAAATCTGATAAAGTGCTGGTGGAGAATGGGTTTAATCCCTCCTCCACAACTATTGAGATTGAATTTGGTCCATTCAGACACTTGTATTGTCGAGGGCGTAAACAAAATAATTTTAGTTAGGAATCGGCTAATACAAAGATAATAAAGGAACCCAATGAGGGCTCTGGTAAAATTAATAACCAAATTCAAACCCTAATGAATACTCTGGAAAATTCTATGCCAGACAAGACGTCGATTATTGAGGGTATGTGTTCAATGAATACTAATGAAGTAAGGGGAAACAACAATATGAACCCGACAAAAGAGTCTTTAAACAGTGATAAAAGAAATGCACAGCAATTAGCAATGTTAAAAATCAACCAGAATATCCATCAAATGGAAACGGAAGGAAATTGTGACCAAAACAATAAAGGGGATTCTAGCAAAATGACCACCCTTAATAATTCAACTCTCAGAAAAGAAAAAATGAATGACCCAAAAGAACTAATTAAAGAAGAGGATAAAACAAGCTCAGTTAAGGGCAATATGTCAAAACACCCTCACATGTCAAAAGATTAGTAAATGAATTTGAGGGGCAGCGCACTTGCCCCAACTCTCTCCCCTATGAGAGAGAGTTGATAGGGAGTCTGACCAATTGTCAATTGGACAACCAACCTACAAGTGAAGGGGCTCAATTGGCACTTGGCCATCCCTCCATTGTGTATTTGGTAAAAGGCAATGAAATTATTGATGAAATACCAGTGCATGATTCCCTTCATGTCTAGGAATAAGTGATTGTTATGGCCCAGAGCAAGAATCAGTGGCTATGCTCATGCTTGATGGAGTGGCAACTTCCGATGGGTTCATCTCACATTCAGGAATAGAGTCTATAGAGGATGTAGGGGACTCTCTACTAAGGATACCACGGAAGGGGAGGAGGCCCCCATGGAAATAACAGTGAGGAAAACTAGGAGGTATAGGAAGAAAAAAGGTTTGGGGACTGATGAAGCCATACAAAGATAGTATCCACCTTGTGAAGGAAAAGAGAAAGAACAGTGGGGTTATTCCAATTCCCAATGCTAAAAGAGTAGAATTAGAAAGTAAACTGCCCAAATGCTTTGATAACTTTAAAAGTGGCAGAGAGCACCCCCCCCCTAGCTTTGATGGAACTCAACTGCCTCTCTTGGAATGTAAGGGGGCTGGAAATCCCCAACAAGAAGCATGTGGTAAGGAGGTTCCATACCCAGAGGAAGGAAAAAGATATAATTCTCCTCAAAGAGGTGAAGGTTGTTGGATTTGCCTTAGAAACTTCTCTTAAGCTCGTCTAGGGGGGAACCTCTCAGTTTGTCACTAGGCATGAAAAAGGGAAAGGAGGTGTTGCAATCTTGTTGGCCAAAGAATGGGGTCAGTTTGTGGTTGAGTCTAGTGTTTCCCCTTGCAATAGGGTTGTTTGGATCATCCTTAAGAAAGGAGATTCCAACTTCGGTATTTGTTCTATCTATGCCCCGAATGAATACAATGATAGGAGCCTTCTATGGAATGGGCTTTGCAAATTGCAAGAGATCCCCTGGATTTTGAGGGGAGATTTCAACTTTGTTGAGAAAAGTGAAGATAAGTGGGGAGGTGTGCCCCTAGAATGGAAGGGTAATGAAAGATTTTTCTAGCATAGAATGAAGGCTAAACTAAATTTAGAAGATCCAATTGAAGGGAAAAAAAGGGAGTGCTCTAGTATTTGGTTTACTTGGTGCAATAGCCAAAAGGGAGAAGGATCTACAGCAGGTTGGACAGATTCTATATGAACAAGGACTTCTTCTCTATTCTGCCTATGAAGCATGGGTGTAAAATGTAGGTAACCCCATAAACCCTCTCTAATCACCATCCTATTAGGGTGAAAGTTAGCCTCAAGATTGGAAAAGAGAAACTTAAAGATTCAGGTGAAGGCTTCAACCTTAATATTGGGCTGCTAAAAGATAGTGATTGCAAGAATGCAATAGAGTCCCTAAGGGCAATCAACAAATGGATGCACAAAGACCTAAGTGCTAATGATAGATGGGATTTGAATATGAGGGGTTGGAAAACACTCTTTAAAATAATAGGTAGGAAGAGGGCAATGGACAAGAGGCAAGAGGAATGCCTTCTATAGGAGAAGCTTCATGAAGCCAAGTCTAACCTACATGAGAAGCCAAACGATGATAACTTGGCCAACAATTTATGCCAAGAATGCCTTGAGAAGGCTACAGACCTTGAAAGTTAAAGGTTTAAGCATAAGATCAAAAATGAACTAGCTGGAAATGCCTTAAAATCATTGAGAAACAACATTTTATTTCCGTCTTCTACATTAATGACTACCTCATTTTTTTGCTCTATCTTCTTCAAGTGTGTCTTCAATTTTCTCTCACACTGAATGAACAAATCTCTAATCAACATACCAACAGTAGAGGAATTATTTCCTTCTTGTTCATGAATGTTTAACAAAAAAGTTAAGACGGATTTTGGAATGTCATCCATCTCATTGATAGTTAAAATTAAAATGTTTCTCATTGCTGCAACTACATACTCTTCTTGTTCGCTCCAAGTTGAAATGAAGAGGTAATGGATCAAATAATATATTCGATCTTGCATACCCAATTCAACCAGTAAAATACTTGTTTTGAGTTCTGAAAAGATCTTCAATATAGCAGCTCTTCTAGAGTACTGATTGCTATTAGTTTCATCAAGGTCTTGAAAACTTTCCACTATCATATTTAATATGGTCTTCATAGTTTCGTCATCATAGGGCAATTGGGGAATTACAATTCTTATTATCTCCATGAAATAGGAAGAAATCAGCAGCTTGGTTTCTTCATCAGGATGCCCCAACCAAAAGGGCTGATTCAAAGTATTCACTACAGGAGCTAGTGCCAACTCCATTTTCTCTGAAGGTGATGGCTTCACACGTCTCAAGCATTGTTCTAACAAATGAAGAATGTTCTCTTCATTTTCTCTTGACTGAAATTCTTTACCAAGTCTCTTTCCAGCCATAAAGAGAGTCTCTGCCAACTTCATCTCTTCTTCATTAGCCATGCCTAACTGCCAACTTCTGGATACCACAAGGAGCTGAACTAGAATCTGCTTTGACTTTTGGTGTAGTACCGGAGATCTCTGTCACTCTTCTGCCTAAACATGAAGCATTGATCAACAGGATGGTAGGATCTTCTACTCTGATACCACTCAAATATGCCCCTTAATTTTTTCTCTTGATTTTCAATATCAATTACAATGCACATGCACCTGTTAAGGTTAGCTCCAAACCAAAACGATGCGGAAAAGAACTCTAACCAAGAATGCGCCCTAAAACCACTTAAGGCCACTGAAATATGCCCCTTAATTTTTTCTCTTGATTTTCAATATCAATTACAATACACATGCACCCGTTAAGGTTAGCTCCAAACCAAAACAATGCGGAAAAGAACTCTAACCAAGAATGCGCCCTAAAACCACTTAAAGAAGAGGGGCGGACATATGGTCAAAGGATCCCTAGGATCTAATAACTCAACAACTATAGGATGATTACAACTGGAAGTACAAAATAAACTCAACGCCAAGAATGTGCACACAAGATCCCTTTGAAGGCGAGGTGCTAACATATGGCGGAGTAAGTATTACAAAACTGAAAGAACTTAGGCGGTGAACCAGCCATAAAGATTTCCGCTCAACCACTTAAAAAGTGGGGGGAATACTACAAACAATTCAACTAATTCATCCGCTGCAGCGGGCATCCACTCTTGAGTGGGAATTCTCCACTTTTCAGTGGGTACAATGAGAATTACAAAGTTTATTCTCCACACTGGTGGTAAACCATCCAGGGGTTAAAGTATTTGCATTAGAAATCACAAGTAATTGCAATAATAATAATGGTTGGATTAGTACTACTAATTCTCAACCTTGCAATTGAAAGAATCTGCAAATTACAAATGTTACAATAATAGAATGAATACAAATATAAGAAGGATGATTATAGCAATGTTTAAAACTCTCAAGGACTGATAATGAAGCCAAAATCTGAACTTAATGAGGTCTGATAACAAAAACCAGCAGACTGAAACTGTGAACCAGCAAGCTGGAAATCAAAGAAATGCTCATAACTTCATGAATCTACCTCTGAATTGACTGAAACGAAGTGCAAAGGTCTTCTAGGAGGATGGCGCCCCCAATCAGATCATAAAACTGCATCAAAACATCACTATTTATTTGGCACGAATTCCAATGCCAAGCAAGAAGGTACGACATGGCTGAAAGGGCGATTTGGCTCTTAAAAATCAGATTCTTCACAATAAATTCTCATTTTCAAAATTCCACAATAATGCTCAATATGTACTTCTGGATGAAGCACACTCACAATCCACCACCTAGGGAACCATAGTTTCAGCCCCGAAGAGTGGAGTAAATTTGCTAAGCCATCCCTTAGCTGGATTCTGGATTTCAAACCAGCAGCATAACTTTACAATATTTCCAAAGATGAGAAATGAATGAGCAATGGCCTGCCTTTATAGAATTAAAGGTGACTGTTGGCTCTTCAGCTTCCATCTTTTTTTCACTCCAAAAGAGACACCCATTTCACTTTTGAAATATTTTAACTTTTTAAAATATTAAATTCACCTTTCTAGGCGTCCAAGACTTGAGAAATATTTAAATAATCTCTCAATGAGGCGTCCACCCTCAAAGGCCACCTTTTAAAACAACTTTAAGTCATTAATACTAGGCCAAGGGGGCCAATAAGAAATTATAACATTAATGACTTAGAATAAATCATTTTACCCTAATTGAGCCTCAAAATGCTGAAAGCCAAATATGATCCAAATTGCACTGCTCGAAATGGAAACTGAGCTGACTGTTGATGCTACTGCCCAAGATGGCACTACCAGAAATAGAACTTACTAAAAATAGTAAATTCTAAAAAGTTGTTCAATGCCTTTGCAAAACATACCACTGCAAAGCTCTCTGAAAACCCTGAAAACTCCAACAGACATGCATCCGAAACTCTAACATACAAGCCATCAGAAATGCATCATAACCCCTATAAAATAGGAAACCCTAATTTTACCTCTGATGAGCCTCCGGGCTTTTGGCAATAGGCTATCAGTCACTGAAGGGCGTATAGCTAAAATGGGGACATTATAGCCGAGGTACGTGTTTCCTATACTAACCAAAAATATGCAGAATTTAAATACGTGCAAGGTTTAGAAGATCTAAGTTCTATCTAAGAGCAGAACGTGGGATCGACTTCAGCAAGCTTCAACCAGACTTTGTTTCGCCTCGCGTTGGACAGCCTCTACAAAGCCAGTGCAATCTTCAAGGGGATAGCAAGGAGTGTTCAAATCACAATTCAGCATAAAGACACCATCACGACGATGCATGCCAAAACGTGAATCATAATCGAAGTTAAGCTTATAAAATATTCCAGTCGACCACACAAGGTAAACTTGTCGTCAGCAAGCTTCTAGTGGCATGGATTAAACGAAGCTGCCTTGATCAAACACCACAATCCACAACTAACTACTTGCATGAAATGAAATTTATTCTACTTTAAGCTACTACTTGAAGTTGAAGGACGAAGAAACCTCGCTAGCTAGTCACAACAAAAGACGAGATCATCATCAATGAAAACTATTTTTATTGAGGGAGTGTTCACAACAATTTCTTACAAAGTTTCAAAAGAAAAACTTTCCTTCTTCTTCAAACTATGCTAACAAACTAATGATAAGCTATCTCTCTGCTCTATCAGAATATCTACTCTCTAGTCTAATCTCTAATCTAATGATATACAAATGAGGGGGGATGCCCCTTTTATACCTGGCCAAGTCCAATGGACGGCTCAGATTACAATCAAATGGAGGGCCCAGATCAAGCCATGTCAGCCCTAACCCTAAAAACTGTCAGAATGTGGAGTGGTACAATAAATGAGTCCAAAGATTCCCACTCACTCCCAAAATAGTAAAGGCAATCAATGCCCACTATCAATCATCTCGAAGGTCATCATCCAGAAAGGCGTTTCCATTCTCCTTCTCCCTGGCTGCGAAATCAATGAACCTGGTCAGCACAGCTTCAACCTCCTGAACTGAGATAGGCGGGCTATGATCAAGCTAAAATTCCAACACTGTAACCGCCTACCCATGTCGAGTACAAGACTTTCTCCAGGCAACTATAGCATCCTAAGTGTTCTGGATAATGTTGGAGAAAGTTGAAGTGTTCTCAAAGTCATCTTGAACAAAAGCCTCCACCTCTGAAAAGAAAGGTGGCAGTCTACTCCTCAAACCATCAACAGTCACCTCCTCAGAAGTCAGCCTGCTAGCAAATATAGCCTTCAATGTGTTCAGGACCCCATCAAGAATGTTCGCCATGGCCTTCCTGACCCTGGCCGAATCTACCTATGCCGCATCAAAGAATCCTCAGCCTATGACAACTGAAGAATACCAGTTGGTGAAATCATATCTATCACCCTCTTGTATCACGCCTCCCTCAACCAAAGTTTGTAAGGGAGTATTCATCAAAGACTCTAGACGAAGGACAACCTTGGTCTGATAGATATGAGCATCGCCACAAGCTTGATCAACTGCATCCATCCATGCCACAATGCTGAAAGCTTGCTGATAAGCATGAGCAAGATCCTCCATAAACTTTTTTGTCTCAGCACGAACACTAGCAACCCATCTATCTGCCTCTTGTGCCATCTTCCTCAAATCCTCCAAGCCACTAACAGACTCTCTAGGAAACTCAGCTAGAAGTTCAATCGCCGGATTCTCCTGTCCGCAAGGACGAGACAAGTGTTGTACGTAACCTATCAACGTCTTGTGCTCCTTCTTCAATTTCTTATATTTTCCCTCAATCTAGAGCAACTTGTCCTTGAGTGCCTGGTAGGACTTATCACACTCCTCAATTATCTATGCTCCAGTGGGGCGACCTAACTCCATGGTGGTGATCACATAATTTTCTAGAACAGCCTCATCTCGATCACACTCAACCCTTGGCACAGCCACGTGAAGGGTGCGAGAGCCATCCTCATCTATTGAAATCTTTGAAAACTTCCTAGCTCTCTTCTTTGTCGGAGGCGCACTGATCCTACTCAAGAATTCCTCCATCTCAACTGTTGGATCAGTTTCCTCAATGGGGCTCCTCCTCATCCTGTCTCTAAGCCAATCTGGCACTACCTGCTGCAAGTCGGAATTAATAAATGGTTGCTCATTCCTTGCTTCTTCTTCACAAACCTCTTCTCTAACTTCATCCTGGCGAGGCTCACCAACTTCCACAGGCTGAGTGTCTCCTGTAACCTGGGCTTCTTGTCCTGTAACCTTGTCATCCTCTAACGCTGCCTCAAGCTCATGCTGGAAGCATGTATCTATGGAAATTTCTTCATCTTCATCCTACCGGTTATCTCTAGTAGGTGCGTTGACACTCTAGCCAACAGACTCCCTTCGTGGTGGTTGATTTACCTCCTGTAATTCTTGTTCCTTATTCAACATATTCCTCTGATCAACAAATAATGAAACCTCTTATATACTTGGAGAACGTGTCTCCAATGGCATAGGTGATGCTACCTCAATTCTCGGAGGCTCTGGCTGGACTGGCTCTTTCCTTCGTGACTCTGGAGCTCAAGCAACCTGTTTCTTCTTTGTAACAGTTGGCGACCTATGATCTCCCATCAAGTTGTAAGTAAGAGGAATTGACCTGCTCTTAAGCCTATTCACATGCCTCTCAACCCATCCTGTGGTGAATGTCAGGACTGGTATGCAAAGTGTATCCAAATCCGCAATCTCCGGCTCTAACCTATCTAGAAGTGGGAGTGGTGTATCCCTCACTGTCTCATAATCTGGATGAAGAACGTTCATATCCTCGTCTACCTGGTCTGACACTGGAACAATCTCGCACTCACTAATCATGCTCAAAGGTAATCTCAAAAACATTCTTCTTACCTCAGCTTCATCCAACGCACTAGCCCAAAAATCTTCAATATTTTTCTTATGTCTAACTCCTCTGACAGTATCCATCTGATATTCCTATGAGGATCATAATACTGTCTATTGGTGTGGTAAGAAAGGTGGAAAAACTAAAGCTCATTTTCGGCTTCCTTGGCTGCCTGTAGTGAAGGACACAGTTCATCTGAATTTCCCATGATGATCGGGAAGTCAAGTCCTCCCTTCTTCTTCTTCTTCTAAATCTTCTCATAGGCAATGAGTTGCCTGGATATTTCTAACATCAAGATCCTGTTCGTAGGGTATTTGGGCAACCTATATGGATATGAAGAGAACCCTTGCAGCCTAATGTAAGTAAATTTTGGAAATTGGATAAACCAACAGCCATATCTTTCTATCAACTCCTGAGCCTCCTTGGAGATCCTGTGATGAGTTTTTTGCTGAAGTGATCTCGTTATGTGCATGGTGAAGGCGTCATTGACTCTCTTATAGTGAGATGTGCTCGTCAAGTGTAGCTGCGGGCAAGCCTCATGAATCTTGAACTGCTGAGAGCCACACCCAATCGGCTCCTTGTATGATATTCCTCTACACTTCGTCATATGAGCCAACATGTAGATAATGTATGAGCCCATATAGAATGTTTTCGTTCTCCTCAAACTCTGGAGTTGCTCGTGTAAATTATCACTAATCATCACTGCCCAGTCAATATGCTCCTTGCCTTCCAGCAAAAGGTTGATGTAGTAAAACATCCAAGGCTCAAAGATGAATGCCTAGGGACATCCTCCAACTCTGCTGAGCATCATAATCAAATCATAATATTCTTGCTTCAAATCATCTAAGATTATCTGCTTCGGCAACTTCGTGCGAGTGGGCTTGGGCTTGTTCATCCAATGGGAGTTTATCATATTAGCACATCTGTCAAATGTAGAAGCATACATACGCTCAACACGTTCTCTCGTTTTGTAAATCATCTTCTCATGTGAGGGAATTCCAAATTGTTTGCCAATAGCTGCAAGTGTGAGGTTGGCGAACAACTTGCCATCCGGTGAAGTGATAGTCCTTCGCTCTGGGTTGTAACAATTAGCACACTCCATGATCAACTTCGGACACTAAATTGCTGGTGGAAAACTAGCAGCTACATAAAGTCCACTGCTAACAATATTGTGCAAAGTGATTGATGGACGATGGCCTCCAATTCCCATCATTCGGCATTTGAAAGCTTCCATATTGAAAGAGCCCAAGTTCGTATCAGCCAACTTCCCCAACTTTGAAGAAAACTTCAACTCTGACAGGAAAGACTTGCTCAGCTTCTTGATCACCGCTTGTCTGGACGCATTTGCGTTGCTGGATTTAGCATTATTTTCCCTGCCAGTCGCTCTTACTTCAGCCATTCTGCAAAAACGAAAGATAGTCATCAAAAATTTAACTTAGAAAAATAAAATCACATCGGAGCTGCCAGCAGATTTTTGAAAATGAGAAGCTGCAGCACTAAATTTCAACTTCAAACCTCAACACCTCCTACAGCAACCTCAAACTCTCAACACTTCGAAAATTTTCTTGCAGCAATACAACTTCAGCACTTAGAAGAAAAATTCGACCCAAGCTTGCTTCAGCAACTTGTCAACTTCAAATTTATTCCTCCTCAAAGCTCAACTTCAAATTTCTCTGAACACCAAGAGCCCAAGTTCGAATTTCTTCACCCTCAACTTTCCTCACACTGCAATCTTCACTTCAGAGCTCAAGTCGAACTTACTAGCTGATGGAGAAAATAACAAAACTTCATAGCTCATATAGCCAAGTCGAATTCTAGAAGGAAGCTAACTTTAGCCAGTTCATTCAAATTTCAATTTTCCCCCCTCTGGTAGCTACAACACTTGTCAAATGGTGTCTAGAATATTTGAACTTATAGATTTTCAAAAAGATTCATCTCCATTGGTCTAGGCGTACCTCACTTGATTATTTCAAAATCATCTTTTGAAAATATTAACTTCAAAGGCTTCCTTAAGAAATTTGTTTCACCAGCTGAGGCATTGACACTTTGATTTTATCCATCTCTGGCTTGGGAAAATTATTTAAATTTGATCAAAATCATCTAGGCAATCAACTTCAATTTCACCAGTCAAGGCATTTTATTTCTAACAACACTTTGTCCTTCTTGCCCTAGTAAAATTTTAATTCTCCTTAGGAAATTTCATTATTCAGGCGCCCATCAAAAAATCATCTTAAAATCCTTGGCAAGGTGTGGAAAATTTTAAAATCAATTCCTTGTCGAAGATATCCAGTACCCAGAAGAAAATTCCCCTCAGAAAACACCAAATTCATGTCTATAAACGAAGGGGTACTTTTAATTTTTGCAATTTATACCTTAGAAAAATATATTTTCATCAAAGTTTATCTACACTCTTCCTCTCTGGGCGTGTTTTTTTTCTCTTGCTTTGCCTTGGACAATTTTATTCAACTTCATGAAGCTCGCGCATTTTCATGTATCTACTATCAATTTATCCATGCCTTAGAAAATTTTATCACCTTCTCTCAAGGTTGGGCGTATTTTTCTAGCTTATATCATCAAATATTTTGTCTTCTTCTATGCTAGTTTGGGCGCATTTGACATATTGAGGAGGAAATATTCATAGGCTTTGTCCTTTAATAGGCCAAGATGGGCACATTTCAAGTATAGAGGGAGAATTTCAATTTGCCTTAGATAAATTTTCCATGCTAGCCCATCAACTTGGGCGCATTTAGCTAGTGGTGGAGGAATTTCAACATACTTAGCATATTTTTAAAAGCCACCTCCTTCAACAAGTTTGAGCGCATATGAGTGGCCTAGGAGGAATTCAACAACATTTAGAAAATTCTTTTCTCACCCTTAAGCTAACTTCATCTTGGGCGCATTTGAGGTGTAGTGAAGGAAGTCAACATGACTTAGCAAATTTCCTAGTTCCATCTCCATCAAGGGCGCATCTAGGGGGTCATGTAGGAATTTTCAACACTTAACAACTTTTTTCCTTAGCCACTAGCCAACTTGGGCGCATTTGGGAGGTCAAGCAGGAATTAACAACGCCTTAGCCACTTTTCCTTCATGCCTCTTGGAGTTGGGCGCATTTGGAGGGTCAAGGAGGAATTCTTCATGACTTAGAAAATTCTTCAAGCACCTTTCCAATATGGGCGCATTTGGGGGGTCATGGAGGAACTTTCAACATGACTTAGAAACTTTTTTCAACATCCTCCATAGTCTAGCAAGTTGGGCACATTTGAGGGGTCAAGGAGGAATTCTTCATGACTTAAACATTTTTTGGCTTCCTTCCTAATGATGGCACATTTGAGGGATCAAGCAAGAATATCTCAAGACTTGAAAATTTTTCATCACCTTCATCAAGTTGAGGGCGCATTTAGGGGGCTGAGCAGGAAGTCAAACACCCCAGTAACTCTCTTCAAACTTTGTGAAGACAAGGCGCATTTCAGGGGGTGAGCAGGAATTCTTCAAGACTTAAACATTTTCAGCTTGCTTGCCCTGCTTTCTATATTTAGTAAGTACCCTGGTTTTCACTTTTCTGTAGCTTGGATTGATTTGAATTTTACACCATAGGATCTTCATGATCTAGTTGATCTGTTCACATTGCCATCTTGTGTCGACCTGCTATTTATAGCCTGTTTTTGGAGGTGATTTACCATTTATAGTAACTGCTTGGTTTCAGGACTTCTGCAACTCCGTTTAACTTGAAATCTAACTGGCGTGATCCGCATGGGTTGACTGGCCTGTTCACACTAGTGTCTCGCGCTGACTTGCTATTTATAGCCTGTTTCAGAAGTGACTTACTATAAATAGTAAGTGCTCAGATTGCCTTCAAATTTTACCAGTGGAATCCATGAAAGATACTAATCACAGTGGGATACATCAGTTTTCGAAGATTTTGGCGTTTCACCCTTCATTTTAGGTCCCGAAGCTGGAAACCCTAATTTGAATTGCATGTTACATTGCTGCGTAGCTCTTGAAAAACCCATGAAAAATATGTTCACATGCGCTGAAAAGCCCTACATGCAAACCCTAAAAATAGCCTCTGAAGACAGCTCTTGAAAAAGTTCCTAATCCTGGTTTGCATGTTACATCACTGCGAAGCTTCCAAAAAACCCACAAAGAATATCTAGACATGCGTCGAAGACTCTAACATGCAAACCCTAAAATTAGCCTCTAAAGCCTAAGTGCTGAAAGTTACCATCTCATCTTGCATGTTATACCATTGCGTAAGTCTCAGAAAACCCAAAAATATTCTCCAAACATGCACTGATAAACTTCGCATGCAAACCCTAAAATCTGCTCTTGAAGGTGATACTTGCTAAAAATAGAAAGTTGTCATATCTAGCTCAAATTTTGCAGACAAACAGTTTGACGTGCTCCGGACGCAGTGTAATGGATAGAACTTCAAAAAGTGCTAAGAAAATGTCCCAAATTAGGTAGTTACTAAAAATAGTAAATTGTCCAAATTCAATGAAATTTTTATGGGAACCTGCTAGAAGCTTACTGAATGTAGTGCCAAGCTCATATTTCAATTTACTCACTCCATTTGACTTCAAACTGGTCAAAAGAAAGCAAACCCTAATTCTCAGACTTAGCCAAAATTTCAAGTTTAAGCTCAAAGACGGGCACATGCCTGGGAAGGCAGACAGCAGAAAGAGACAAAAAGAGAGAGGGAGACAACCAAAGCCAAAGACCAAGAACGGAGCAAAAATTAGGGGGTCCCCATTTTGAATGGGGTGATGTGTGAAAAGGTCACGACAGGACCCTTGTCAAGAACTGGAGGCCAATTACCCTCCTCAATGTATCCTATAAGGTCTTGGCAAAAATTCTAGCAAATAGATTGACTGACATACTACCTCCCTTTATAAACAGTTCCCAAACTGGCTTTATAAAGGGAAGATACATCTTGGAAAACCTTATTACCAACTGGGAGGCTATGGAATCGGCCAAACAGACACAGCAAGACGTGTAATGTCCCCAAATTCTTGATAAAGTGACTCAATTAATTTAATTAATTTAAGTTGTCCAAAAATTAATATTGTTTCAAAAGGATAACTTTAATTAATTAATTTAATTAAAATAAAGTGGAAATAATAAAATATTAAAAATGTCACTTTATTAAATAAAGTTTCTTCTAGAAGCTGGGGTTAGTTACAAGTTGGCTTCTTCTAGAAGATTCATTGGAGCCTTTAAAAGGAGTTGAGTGCAAGGCATTTGGCATCCATTGTTGAGTTGATATTTCTTATGCATTATTGCAAAGGCTTGAATCTTAGATTCAACTAAATTTTTGAGGACGAAAACCAACTCTACTTTATGAGGTAAATCCACCCAAGGTTTTCCATTGAGCTATTTGTAGGTATTTGGCATTGAGAAGGAGTTGGAAATGGTATTTTATTTGCAGGTTTAAAGCTGTTAGGGTTTAATATAATTTTGGCTAGGGTTTGGAGCAACGTGGGAGAGATTTGGAAGCAAAATTCCAAGTTGGGTATTTGAGATTTTGGGGAAGACATTGCAGATTCAACCTTGAGGGTTTTATGGCAGTATTTTGGCTTCCATATTGATACATTGGTTGTGGGTTTATTGCTAATATTATTTTACATTGCTAGATGCTAAGGTTTTTACACCCTATTTTGGTGTTTTTGACAATTTTGGAGCTCAAACAGCTAGGGTTTGAAGGAAATCATCATTCCAGCTAGGATTTGAAGTTCTATTTGCAGATTAAGGACAAAAGAGTTCAGATCTGAAGATTATATTGGCATATTTTCATCCTACAAATGCATTGCTAGGGTTTGGGAGTAAAGTGCCTTGTTTTGGAAGGAATCTTTGGTCATTGGCAACATATATTCCTGTGCAGATTTGTGTTTCAGATTTCTTCAATTTTATATCAGATTGCAGATCCAAGGGTTTGGTGGTCAAATTTGGCATTGTATTAACATCACATCGGCCTAGGGTTTCATTGCTCCAATCCTAGACCTAGCCGCCTTCATTTGGAGGAGTTTAAGGTTTGTTTTGGCAACCATTTACATCATTATTATCAGCAAATACTTCAGACATTAACAGCAAGGTTTGAGAGGATCTACATCAGCAATTTCTTGCCATATATGTGTTCACTTTGAGCCTAAATGAAGTAACAAGCAAACGGGTATGTGGTAAACCCAATCTTATAGTTTGTTTGTATATTGTAGACACATTTCATGTAATGTCCCCATTTTGGCCATACGCTCTTCATTTGGATTTAGCCTATTTTTAGAAATCCGTAGGCTAAGCTGAAGCAGAAAATTAGGGTTTCCTCTTTCAGATATTGCTCAGTTGGCATTCAAAGGATGTTGTGCAGACTTACTATTTTTAGCAGTTCGCTATTTTTAGCAAGTCTATCTTTTAGCAATATCTGTTTAGCAACAGTTCAATCCCTTGCAGTTTGGTCATTCAGTTTGGCTTTGGTTATCTCAATAGACTAAGTTTATACTTAGTCAATTATATGTTACTCAGTTGTACCCCACGCCTAGGAGTGATAACTTCATGTTGTTTTTAAAGAGGGGACATTATGGGGTCAATTGTGCATTTAATGATTTATTAAATGCTTTATTATTGCATTATTAAGTTGGACACCTAAAGGGAGGTTGAATAAAGTTTTACTATTTCAAAAAATAAAATGCTTAAAGGTGGCATCCCTTTTGGAATTTGAAGTGATTCAGTTGTCAATTGAAGCTTATATATTGAGGCTTTGAGAAGAGTTCTTTATCTTGGGAAATAATATAACGTTATGCTACTGGTTTGAAATCCAGAATTCGGTTAAGGGATAGCTTAGCAAATTTACTCCACTCTTCGGGCATGAAACTATGGTTCCCTAGGTGGTGGATTGAGAGTGTGTTTCATCCAGAAGTACATATTGAGCATTATTATGGAGTTTTGGTGAGATATTTCCAATTTTCATCTTGCTGGTTTTTCAATGGCTGAAATAGAATTTCAATTACAACTCT
Organism: Sequoia sempervirens; assembly: GCA_007258455.2. NCBI lineage: Eukaryota > Viridiplantae > Streptophyta > Pinopsida > Cupressales > Cupressaceae > Sequoia > Sequoia sempervirens. The sequence continues at coordinate 211,537,645 of VDFB02193867.1, read as the reverse complement.
TTGAGAGAATTTTATATCATTATGGGTATTTGTTATAATGTTTCCTATGTTCAAGGTGCCCCTATTGGTAGAGTTTCAGATTTTATCTTGCAGCCATCATTTTTCTATGGAAATCGCCCTCCTCTAGGGCCGTACTTCATAAGTTGCATTGATTTTTGTGCTAGGCATCTTTGGAGTTGTTGGTGCCTTGCTACTTGGTGTTTTCTTGGACGCCTAGCAATTGGAAGGTGTGTTTTAAGTTTCAGCTGTATTGGTAAAGTATGGAACGAGTTTAGAGCTTTTTGGTTGAATACTTGCTTGCTGGTCTGAACTTCAGAATGCTGGTATTTCATATCAGACCTAACTCTTTTTGTATTATGCTATAGTTTTGGGGTGTTTATGCTTCTAGTTTCATGTGCATTCAAATTGGAGGAGATAGGAGCATTTTGGGTTAAGATATGAACAATATTGTGATGGCTAATTGCTGGTAAGAAATCTCAGTTTGCTGGTTATCTTTATCAGACCTGGTTATTCCTGTTTTTTGCAATATTTCTTTCAAGTTCTTTCCCATGTTTGTAATCGGAGATGTAGTGGAAAACATTGCAGAAGTTTGGAGCAGATTTCATTGTAAAAATCATTGTATTTGGCACTTATTACTTGCAAATGTTTTGCATTGTAAGACTGTAAACAGTAGTACTGTTTCAGTCCTTTAGTTTGCTACAAATTTTATATATTAATCTCTCATATTTGTAACCCCTGGATGGTTTACCGCCAGTGTGGAAAAAGAACATTCTAATCTTTCATTTATCACCCACTGTTAAGTGGAGAATCCCCACTGTTGAGTGGATGCCCGCCATAGCGGATGAATTAGTTTGTTTTGTAACTTTTTCCCCCCACTGATTAAGTGGTAGAGTGGAGATCTTCCATAGCTGGTTATCCACCTAGTTATTTCAGTTTGTAATACTTACTCCGCCATATGTTAGCACCTCACCTTCAAAGGGATCTTGTGTGCACATTCTTGGCGTTGAGTTTATTTTACACTTCCAATTGTAAGCAATTTCAATTGTTGAGTTATTTGATCTTAGGGATCCTCTAGCCATATGCCCACCCCTCTTCCTTCAGTGGTTTTAGGGCGCATTCTTGCTAAGAGTTGCTTTGATAGAGATTTGGTTTTGGCGCTAACGCTAATCAAATTGGCCAAGTGTTAGTTATTGTGTAAAAATTGTGGCAAAAAATTGGTTAGCATATTTCATTTCATAAGTATTTTCAGTCTGATATCACCTGTATCAGACCTAATAATTAATGTACTCAGATCTGATATATTCTCAATAAAGTGGAGGTTGCATGTGAAATTCTTGTATTTGGTTTATGCAAACATTGCCCATCATTCGGTATCTTTAATGTGATCATTTTGATATTGAAATCCATCAAGAATCAAACAAACTAACCCCCAAAACTCAGAAAAACCAGATTGCATGCCAAGTGTTTGACAACCTAAATTGTTATTGATTTTTCAGTTTAGGTTGTTTGTACTTGTTCTGCCCTGATTTATTTTTCAGTTTAGGTTGATTGTACTTGTTCTGCCCTGATTTTTCAGTTTAGGTTGTTTCACATTTTGTCACTTGGCATGCAATCTGGTTTTTCTGAGTTTTGGGGTTTACTTTGTCTGATTCTTGATGGATTTCAATATCAAAATGATCACATTAAAGATAGGAATGATAGGCAATGTTTGCATAAACCAATAACAAGAATTTCACATGCAACCTCCACTTTATTAAGTATATATCAGATCTGAGTACATTGTTTATCAGGTCTGATACAGGTGATATCAAACTGAAAATACTTATGAAATGTGTCAAAAATATACAAACAAACTATAAGATTGGGTTTACCACATACCCGTTTGCTTGTTACTTCATTTAGGCTCAAAGTGAACACATATATGGCAAGAAATTGCTGATGTAGATGTTCTCAAAACTTGTTGTTAATGTCTGAAGTATTTGCTGATAATAATGATGTAAATGGTTGCCAAAACAAACCTTAAACTCCTCCAAATGAAGGTGGCTAGGTCTAGGATTGGAGCAATGAAACCCTAGGCCGATGTGATGTCAATACAATGCCAAATTTGACCACCAAACCCTTGGATCTGCAATCTGATATAAAACTGAAGAAATCTGAAACACAAATCTACACATGAATATATGTTGCCAATAACCAAAGATTCCTTCCAAAACAAGGCACTTCACTCCCAAACCCTAGCAATGCATTTGTACGCTGAAAATATGCCAATATAATCTTCAAATCTGAACTCTTTTGTCCTTAATCTGCAAATAAAACTTCAAACCCTAGCTGGAATGATGATTTCCTTCAAACCCTAGCTGGTTGAGCTCCAAAATTGCCAAAAACACCAAAATAGGGTGTAGAAACCCTAGCATTCAGCAATGTAAAATAATATCAGCAATAAACCTACAACCAATGCATTAATATGGAAGCGAAAATACTACCATAAAACCCTCAAGGTCGAATCTGCAATGTCTTCCCCAAAATCTCAAATACCCAACTTGGAATTTTGCTTCCAAATCTCTCCCAAGTTGCTCCAAACCCTAGCCAAAATTATATTAAACCCTAGCAGCTGTACACCTGCAAATAAAATACCATTTGCAGCTCCTTCTCAATGCCAAATACCTGCAATAAGCTCAATGGCAAAACCTGGGTGGATTTACCTCACAAAGTAGAGTTGGTTTTTGGTCCAACCTACTAATTCCTAAAGGTTTTTGTCCTCAGAAATTTAGCTGAATCTACGATTCAAGCTTTTGCAATAATGCATAAGAAATATCAACTCAACAATGGATGCCAAATGTCTTGCACTCAACTCCTTTTAAAGGCTCCAATGAATCTTCGAGAAGAAGCCAACTCGTAACTAACGCAAGCTTCTAGAAGAAACTTTATTTAATAAAGTGAGATTTTTAATATTTTATTATTTCCACTTTATTTTAATTAAAATAATTAATTAAAGTCATCCTTTTGAAATAATATTAATTTTTGGACAACTTAAATTAATTAAATTAATTGTCACTTTATCTAGAATTTGGGAACAAGAGGCTAAAATACTCTTACTTGATTTTGGAAAGGCCTATGACAGAATGGAATGGTCATTTGTTCTAATGGTTATGGAAGCCTTCAGCTTTCCTAGATCCTTTTGTGACATGGTCAAAACACTGCTCAAGGATGCAATTGCTCAGGTTCATGTGAATGGTAATCACACTAAGGAGTTCACCCTAGAGAGGTCCATAAGGCAAGGATGTCCCCTAGCCCCGGCACTTTTTGTGACAGCATCTAATGCAATACACAACCTACTAAGGAATTATAGATCCTCTCCTATTGTAAAAGGAATCATTCTCTTGAACAATAATGAACTCATCAACATTCAGTTTGTTGACGACAAGCCCTTTTCATTCAATTAGATGAGGAAAACATGGTTAAGCTAATGGACAAACACAACATCTTTTGTCAAGCTTAGGGTGCAAAGATTGCACTTGCCAAATCTTGCATGCTTGGATGGTCAGATACCCCCCAGAATGGTTAAAGAAATTCAACCTGCAATGAGGTGGACCTCAAAAGCTTATTAGGTACCTTGGCATCCCATTTGCCATTGAACCCAACTTGGAAGAGATGTGGATCTGGGTGAAGGAGAAAATTGAAAAGAAAATAGATAAATGGAACAAGTAATACATGTCCATGGCTGGAAGGCTTCAAATTTGCCAAAAGATTCTTTCCTCCTATACCATCTACTTTTCTTCAGTTTGGTTCTTTAGTTGCTATCAAATTAATGAGATCCAGGAGAAAATAAGTTCTTGTGGTTTGATGGGAAAGGAAACAGGAAAAGGCATTCTGTTAAACGGGAATGGTGCACTATGGCCAAGGCAAAGGGAGGTTTAGGCCTTACGGATTTGAGGCTGCAAGGAATCACCCTGGCATCCAAATGGATAGTAGGTGCCATGGAAGGGGATGAACCCTAGAAGGTCCTTATAAGACAGAATATAATGAGCTCAAATCCAAAACAAAGTAAAACATGGAAACTTCTCCCATTTTGTGATATTCTTAACAGTGCTCGTCCTATATCCCCTACAAGCTCCAATGTGTTCAAAACAATTTGGAAGGCTTGGGAGACTGTTAAAATGAATATGACCGATTGCCACTTCATCAAGGATGGGAATAGAACTATTATGAGGCACAGGTCGGTCTGGTGGGATTTGAAACATAAGATAGACCCCTTGCCTTGATCCAACGCTGCTTAGCTAAAAGCTTGGGCTCAAAAAGGTATTAAATACTTCAATGACATACTCAAGGATGGCTACTTAAAAGGTTGGAATGACTTAAGTGTTGAATTCAACCTTCCTCCAAGCAATTGGAGAACATACACAGTGTTAAAAGATGCCTGTAAAAACATGCAATTCCCAGTGGAGAATGAAACTGACAGTCAAGAATACCTGCAATATAAATGGAAGAATGGCTCTTCACTCCAAAAAATTAATGCTAAAACAATATATGATACCCTAACTGAGCAGATTAACATCACTGAGCATATCAATAGAGTTTCGAATGTTAATTTAAACAGTCAACAATGGCAAAAAAAAATTGAAAAGAACTGGAAAAAAGAAGTTGAACCTAAAAAAGCTTGCTTTAGATGGTTGCTAATACTCCAGAGGCTCCCTTACAAAATTAATCATGAGGACATTGACATTTGTAATCTATGCAGGGTACCTAAATCTGTAAAACACATTTTCTTTGACTGTATTTATGCTAAATAAGTATGGAAACTCTTTTGTCATGACATGAATATATGGGGATCTGATAATATTCCTAGCCCTACAAAAATTTTGTTTAATGTCGATAGCAAAATGAATAAAGAATGTTCTATCTTTTGGTTGTGTGTTGTACCCCAAAATTAAAATTTTTGCTACACTTAAGCATTTTGATGAAATGAGTAAAAGTCTTGTCAAATTTGTCAAAAAAGGTCAAAATTGGGGTTTGCATGTCTTGCATGAGGGGTAAAAATTTGAAATTTCCAAAATCTGATGATTTGGGTCTGCTCAAAGCGAACTAATCTACAAAACCCAAATCTCAATTTTTCATCCCTACTTTTTAGGAAAACTGCTATTTTTAGAAATTTTCTAAAAATAGTAACTTTTTCTGGGTATTTTTGGGTTTCTTTCGAAACGGATACTGGCAAAATTTTCTAAAAATAGAAAGTTTGTCCGCTAGGGTCCAAATTGATTTTGATTGACTCAAAATACTTCCATGTCAGGCTAGTGCAATCAAAATCACAAACGATCAGTTTTGCCCTAGTGAGCCTATTCTACTTTTCAGAAAGCATTTCGAGAGCTCTGAAGTCATCAATGGAGGTCAATCAACACCAGGTACCAGATTCAACGTTCAAGCACTGAACAAAAGATGAGTTGAAGAACATGCACGAAGAACAAAGAAGGAAGGCGAAATCTGCAAAAATGACCAAGTCTGCCAACCATGGGCACCCCAGAAGAGAATAGGCGCCTAACTTTTTAGGGCATCAGATGGTAAAATCTAGGTTCGTGCTTCTAGGCAAAGTTGTTTAGATTCCTCCAGGCTCCACAACGAGCCCGATAGCACCATCATCAGATCAACTTGTCACCCGGAATTCAAGATCAAACGGAGAGGTTTCAACCAGAAGATAGAATGCAAACCATGAAAATCACTGAAAATTTTCTAAGTTTGGCCACTTTCAGTGCCCCAGGTGCCCTGGGGCACCCAGCTTTTTGAGGGGCCTAACTCAGCAGTTAGGGTTTGCAGATTGGATCAATCTCTTCATAATTCAGCCAGCTTCAGAACGGATTTCTTCATCAGAGCGTCTGACTGGTCAATCTACGGCAAATCCATATCAAACTAAAGGTATAGAATGAAGGTTCAAATTTGAAGATGAACATCAGATGAAGTTTGGAGCAAATGGGTGCCCCTAGAGAAGAAAGGCACTTAAGTTTTCGAGGGCTCAAACAAATGATTTCGCCAGTGAAGCCTCCAACGTGACTTCTTCAGAATCGAACAAGCTTTCCAACGAGACCGTCAGCACGTCAATCGAAGTTGACAGTCGTCAGATGCAAAAGACTGAATAGAGGGTTTGACAAGAGCTAGAAATCAAAAGTCAAAAGCAAAGGTGAAATTTATGAAAAAATGACTAACTCTGGTGAAGTTGGGCGCCCCAACTTGCTAGGGGCGCCCAAGCTTTTGATGCCTCAGATTCAACTTTTAGATAGAGTCGCTCCCAGGAGACCCCTCTCAGAATCTCCTCAGCTCTACAACGAGTCCAGCCATCAGTCAATCAGATGCCCGGATCATCAGATCTAACAAGATCATCTGGAGAAGAGTTGATGAAGAAATATTGAAAAAGTTTCTAAGTCTGGTTAAGATGGGCGTCCGTGGAGAGAAAGGGCGCCCAAGTTTTTGAAGCTTGAAATGATAGAATTTGCAGATGCAATCTCCAAGATCACCTCGTCAAATTCAATCGATCTATCCAACGAAGTTGACGGTCAGTCGATCTGATCAGTGTAGTTCCCAGAATCGAAATTTCATCAGAAGATCAAAGGGAAATGAAGAACTTGAAAATCATATGAAAATGGCCAACACTGTGAAGGTTCAGTGCCTCAGAAGGAAATGTGCACTGATTTTTGAAGGGTCAAACAAAGTTTTTAGCCAGAAGTGCTTCCAAGGGGATCTTCTCAAAATCAGTCAAGCTTCACAATGAATCATCTAGCTCGTCAATCCAATCAATCTGGAAGCCGGAGATAAGGGTCAAAGCGGGGGGTCAAAATTGAGGAAAATTGAAAAAACTCCAAAAATGGCTTAGTCTGGAGGAAGTTGGTGCCTCTAGCCAAGAAGGGCGCCCAAAATACCATGCCTTAGTCAAAATTTCCAAAATTTCAAAGTTGCAAGATGAACATGAATGTCCAAATTCGATGAACAGGCAGATTTTAGGGTTTTGGAGGATTAAAGCAAAAGAAAGTAGAGTTATCTCAAGCCCTAAATCTATTTAAGACATCTCTTCCATTTAATTTTCATCATTATTGTAGGTGGCGTCCAAGGCAGAAAAGTGGAGCTGCAACTTTGGAGTTCTATTTCAAGATTCAAGAGCTCAAGGTTGCTGATTTTCAAAAATAATTTTCAGACCAGCAACTTAAACCCTTGCTTTTTCATACTTTTTCATTCAGAACATCAAATTTTTGAAGGAGAAGGTCAAGGGTTTTAATTTTCAACCATCTGGGTTTCTTCATCTCTTTCTTCTAAAGAATTTTTGAGGAAATTTATCAAGCTGCAGCAGCTGCTTTTTCCTTGCATGTCAGTGAAATCTTCAAAGTTTTCAATTTTTTATCATCTAAGTCCTCTCAAAACAGTCTTCTGAAGAAAACCCAGATCTCAGTTTTTTTCAAGAAAAATTTCAGATCCTAGGGTTTGCTGCTTTTTCTATCAGCCCTCAGTGTTTTTCAAATTTGATCAACTGGGTTCATTCCAAATTGTATTCTAAACAAAACCCAAGTGCCAATTTTTTTGAGAAAATTTGAAGAAATTAGGGTTTGCTGCTTTTTCAGTCTATACTCAAAATTTTCAAAAATAGACGATTTGGGTCTTCTTGTAACGAAATTATGAACAAAACCCATGTCTCAGAAAAATCTTGAAAAATTCGTCCGTTTGAGGAAGAAAAACCAGTAAGCTAAATTTAGAAAGTTGTGCAAAACTTGTCTGAACATAGTCGAGTTTACTGTCAAAATTCAAGTTTCTCAGCATTCAGTACTCTCCCATGGGATTCAGAACCAAGCCAGTATTGTATCTCGTAGCCGTAGGCCAAACGATGTTGAGAAGTGTTTTTCAAACAACACAATGGATAGAAAACTTCATCATCTTAGCTGAAGAGCGTGAAGGGGTGTGATATGAGGAAAAAGAGAAGGTATCGGAAAAGAGTTGTGCAATACTCTTCCGTTGGAAATCAAAAGTGTCAGAAGCATAAAGTTGCAGAGAGGCCAAGTTATCAATTAGTGAGTCATCTTTTGGGGCAGCGATGTTTTTCAAGAATAGAACTTATAAAGCAACCAACGAAGTGAAAGTTTCTCTAAGTTTGATCACAGAGGGCGAGGAGATCTTGGAGAATCGGAATATTGCTATTGATGGTATAGATGCACCTAACAGGGACACACTTTCTTGCTTTTTAGCGGATGTGATAGAGATTTAAAGCAGCTTTCTTCTAGAAGCTTTCTTTTCGCTTTCTTTCTATTCTTAGAACAATTCTTATCCATTCTTTGAAGAAGAGAAAGAAGATAAAATGTAATAGTTGGGGTTTCCTGTTTTTCTCGCTTTCTTAGGTGTTAGATGTTATCTTCTTTTAGATTTAGAAATAAAGTTTGTTTGCTGAGCAAGCCCTACTTGTAAAAGCAAGGAGATTTTAGGGTACCCTACTCCTCTGCTTGCCTATAAATAAGAGCAGTCTTTCTCATTTATTTTTTAACGATTATTGTGATAGCAAATTGCGAGCCTGTAATGCAGCAAATTGTTATTCAATGTCAATTCACTTTGTGTAGGAACCATGCTTGTGATAACAAAACGTTGAGCCTATAGTGCCTTCTATTTGTGTAATGTCTCCTTCTCGAGCATGATCTTTTCAGTTGACCGTGGGCCTATTCCGGAGATCCGTAGGCTACTCGGAAAGTGAAATTAGGGTTTCCTATTTTGGTGGTTGTTGCTGCTCGAGTCTTGGTGATTGGATTGTGGATTCTTTCTGGGTTTTCAGAGAGCTTCGCAGTGGTGTGTCTGGCTTTGCGTTCCGAGCACTTTCTGCAATTTACTATTTTTAGTAAATTCTATTTTTGGCAGTTGACAGGTTGGTTCCAGTTCAGTTGGCTTCCCTCTGTTGTCAATTCAATTGGAATTGCTCAATTTGGCCATGGGGTGCAGTTGGAGAGATAAGTTCATTTTATTTAAATAATGTTATATTTTAATGTTATAATACCCCCTTGGCCTAGTCTCTTAACTTAATGTTGTTTTAAAAAGGTGGTCTTCAAGGGGTGGCGCCTCATTGAGGTAACTTTATATTTATTAAGGTCAAAATTGAAGCTTTAGGGTGGACGCCTATCTTGAAGAGATGAATTTCATTAAAAAAGTCAAAAATGAAGCCTTGATGAAAAGTGACGCCATTTCTTGGAGGGAAAAGTTTGGATTCAAATTTGAAAATTAGGGTTTCTAGAAGCTTCTGGAGGGTCTTCAAAAAATTATAAAAGGAGGTCTTGGGTCTTCATTTCATCATCTTATGTCTTGAATATTGTTATGCTGCCGAAATGGTGTTGGAACTGCTTCGAGGAATGAATGCCTCCTAGCCTTGGCTCGACTTCATGCTTGAGAAATAGCATCTAGTGGAGAGGTTTGCTTGTTTGAGTGGATTTGTAGTGAGGTTTGCATTGTAGCTTGGGTTTTGCTTTATAGTTCAATTTATTGCATTTCATGTCATTTTTCTGAAGTTGCTAATATCATAGCAGATTGTAGTTTTCACTCATATATTTGAAAATAAAAATATCTTCATTCTGGGTATTGCATATTTCCCTTTCTATAGACTGGGCGCCCCTTTGTGCCAATTTGCAGATTTTATTATGAAGAACTTGATTTTATAAAAGAAAATCGCCCCTCTTGCCAGGCCGCCCCTCTTGCCAGTGCATTGGGAAGCATGATAAATAATTATGTGGGTTTGAGTGTGGTTTCTTGTAGGCAGCTTGGTCGCCCTTGTCATAGGAATCCATTGCATTCAATTTGAGGTCATTTGGTTGAGTATTGTGGGAGTAGTGAGCAAAATAGTGGTTCTTAGTGTTGCTGATTTGAGCATTGCAAGTGCAGGTCTGTCACAAATCAGAATATCGAGGTTGATTCTTGGAGTTGAGTTCTTGGTCATAGCATACTCTCTAAGCATGGGAAAGTCTTTTATATTGTTGCAACTTTAAATAGTCCTAATCTTATGCTCTTGGCAAGAGTTCTCTATCATATTGTAAGCTGAACAGTAGTACTGTCAGCCTTTCTTGTCATGTTCCTTTCATGCTTTGTAATTGCCCACTGAATAAGTGGAAGAGGCTGGCTTGCCGCCTATTTACATTGAGTTGCATTGTAGTTTTAAGATCTCCACCTTATGGTAGCTCCCTTCTCACCTTGGGATGGAAAGCACATGCTAGGTGTCGAATTTTACTTCAGCAATTTTAGTTGATAGGGATCCTGTAACCATATGCTCGCCGTCAACTGGCGCATTCTTGGTTAGATTTATTTAGTATTGCTTTGCATTGAGATCCTCTGACCATATGCTCACACCTTACCCATCTCGGGATCCTGGTGTACATTCTTGGTTAGAGTTGAATTTTGCATCGTTTTGGTTTTTGAGCTAACCCTAACGAATGTGTGTTGCATTGCACTTTGTAATTGAAAAATTGAAAAAATTGGCTCGGTATATTTCAGTGGTATTAGAGCCACGCATCCTGCCATCCTGTGAAACAAACCTTCTATGAGTGACAGAGAACAGAGATACTTAACAAGGGAATACTAGAAGGCTACAAGTCAGTTTCAGTGGCATCAGGCTCCGGAAGGTTAGGCAGCTTCAGAGGTATTAAGAGCAAATTGGGAGTCTTCTCCAGGAGAAGAAATGGGGAATAATGAGAGGACATCGGGTGGTAACGAGAGGTTTACCAGCAACAGAGATGATAGTGGGAAAGGAAGAGAAAGATCGTTAAGTCCGGGAAAGAGGTTCGAGAGGAAGATGGATGCCCTAATGGATATGGTATCTTTCAAAATGGGGAAATTGGGTCAGAACCCAACTCCACAGACCAATCCGGGACATAGGGGAGAACACAGTGCCACCAACCAGCATAATGGACATGCTGCTCAGCCTGCTTCAAATAGCACATACATTTCTTCCAGGCCATTCAAACCCACCTTCTTGGCACCAGTAAACCCTCAACCTGATCCAAAAGAAAATGCATCATTTGTGGAACAGTTGAGACTCGGTTGTGCTGAGTATGATTCTCTCCCTGATGAAATTAAGGCATATATGTCTTACAATGATTTTATGGATCATAAAAGGAAGAATAAAGGACAAGGAAGACATTATGAACAAAGAGAACAGCAGTACAGGGGGATTTGCATCAAGCTATCAACAAGGTTATGCTTCCACATTTTGATGGGAGTGACAAGAGTTCAGCAAGAGCTTGGATCCAGAAGTTAGACAACTATCTAGCTCTTAGACCCATGGTAGAAGAGGAGGCGATTAAGTTCGCTACGCTACACCTTGATGGGGTGGCGCACGAGTGGTGGTACCATGGCCTAGTCACCTTGGGTCATCGGTCTATCACTACCTATGATGAGTTCACCAATAGGCTCATAGAGAGATTTGAGAAAAAAGATCTAGAAGTGCATTTCAGAGAGTTGGCACCGCTTAGACAGTATGGTACAGTTGATGCCTACATAGCTGAGTTTCAGAGACTTTTAGTCATGGTCATGGGAATCACTGAGAGGTGTTTGGTGATCCTATTCAATAAAGGATTGATGGAGCCACTCAAGGGTTGGATTAAAGCTTTTGATCCACCCTCCCTACAGGAGGCAATGAAGAAAGCAAGAAACATGGAGTGGGCTGCTCCTAAAGCCAAATTTCAATCCAAGCCATCATTTCACAAGAAGGATAGAGGGAAAAGACCTCATCATAAGGAGTTCAAACAGCATAAACCTCATGTCACAAGGTTGGATCCAGAGACACTTAACGAACTCAGAAGAAAGGGGTTATGTTTCCGATGTAGAGAAAAATGGTCCCAAGATCATAATGGACAAAAGGAGTCAAATTTCATCAAATTGAATACTATTCAGCTGAAGAAAGCAATTCTGATTTTTCAGATCAGCAGTCTGATTTTGATGACAGCGAAGTAGAAAGAGCTCCAGAAGAGTCCGAAGATGAAAAAGGAAGTGGAGGTACCTTGGCTCAACTTTCGACCTTTCAAAAGAATGAATCCTTCAAGGTTCGAGGGATGATTAAGGGGCAGCGAATAGTTGCTTTGATTGATAATGGAGCAACGCATAACTTCATTGATGAAGTTGTGGAGGCAAAGAAGGGGCTGCAAACAGAAGAATTTGAAGGCTTCAAGGTTATGGTTGCTGATGGGTTTCACATTTCTTGCACCAAGAAGATTTCAAACATGTCTATGCAATTGGGCAATTATGAAGTCAAGGATGACTTCTATGTGGTCAGCATTGGAGATACAGATGTCGTCCTGGGCATTCAATGGCTGCGATCACTTGGAGAGATCTCTTTAAATCTGCAAACCATGGAGCTCAAGTTTCAATCTGATGGGAAGAAGGTAGTGCTAAGAGGAATGTCCAATGGAGGTCCTCGGATTGTGTCATTCAAGAGAATGGCAAGGCTGATTCGTCATGATCATGTTCAGTGGGCTGTGGAGTGTATGATTCTTCCAGCTAGTCCGGTTGAAACAAAGAGGGACTATCCTCCTAATATCCAGTCTCTACTCACCAAGAAGAGCAAAGTGTTTGCTGATTTACCTCCTGGACCACCTCCTGAACGGGGTTCGGAGCATGTCATAGAGCTCAAGGAAGGAGCTAAGCCAGTTATTACAACTCCATATCGATACCCGAAAAAGCAGAAAGATGAGATTGAGAAAAACATTAAGGAACTCTTGGAGATGGGCTTCATTCGTCCAAGCAAGAGCCCCTTCGCTTCAGCAGTTGTTCTTGTGAAG